>JNEM01003817.1:0-13808 GCA_000697335.1 Conidiobolus incongruus B7586 | reverse complement strand
GCTTTTATAATAAATTATTATAATTAATAAATCTCAATTCTTTTTATAAAATCTTTTACCAAAATATAAATCAAAATATTAAATTAAACTAACTTTTTTATAAATTATTTTAAATAAATATTATTTTGATAAATAAATATTAATTATTATTATAGATTATAATAACATATAGTATTTATATTTAATTCTTAAAAAAAATTAATTATTAATAAACTTTATAATACTTTTATAAATAAAACTATCTTTAATTAATATCTTTAATATAATTTTAGAAAATTTATTATTTTATATAATAATTGTAAAATATATAAATTAAAGTTATAAAATTTTTTCTAATCAAGAATAATAAGAAAAAAATATCATATCTAGTATATTCTTTAGATTATAACTATATATGATTATAATTGTTTTAAGCAATTAAATAACTAGATTATAAGAAAAAAATCTCTATAGAAAAATTTAATTAGTTTATAAAATATTAAATTTCAGTTTTTAATAAAAAGAAATATTTATTAAATATCAGAACTTTGTTAAAAATATAGCAAAAAGATATTAAAGATAAAAGAAATTATTAATTTTATATTATATTTTATATTTTATATATTATATATTAAAATGTTTATTTTTTTCAATCACAAAAAATTCCCATTAATTAAATTACAAAGTAATATCTTAAATATTAAATATAAATAAAATTTGAAAAAAAAAATCTTGATAATTTTATATTGAAATCATGTAAAATTAGAAAACTCAATTGATTAGATTGTGATTAGCTATATTATTTAACTGATTGTCAACCTTTAAGCATTTTTATAATAGTATTTTTTTAAAATCAAAGTTTTGAGATCATTATAAATTTATAGAATTAGTAATGATGATTTAAATGACATTACTCAAATTGAATAAACGATCAATATTAATTGAATTAAAAAATTAATAATATATAATTACTATAAATGGTTTATAGAATTATATAAGTAAAATTATTTTGAATATTTAAGGATTTATCAATAATTGGACTTTAATAAATATTTTTACAAAATTTGTTAATTAATTGATTTTAATTGATAAAATTTTTTTCTTTCAAATTTCAAATTTTAAATATTGGTTTCAATGAATTAAAGTTATTTATTAATTGGATTTATATTTTATATAAATGAAAAAATTAGATATATCTAATGAATATAAAATAGGCACAAAAAAGGTATATATTAAATAATATTATAGGAATTTCTGATTATAATATAGCTATCATATTTCAAGTTGGTCATACAAAAACTAAAACAAGTTTTAAATTAAATGAATAATCTATGAAAACCAGGTTTAACAAAAAGAACTGAACTATATTCTATATTGAAGCGATTGATACATAACTCGCTTTTAAAAAGAAACAGATTAAAATGGCTTAATTATAACAACAATAAGGAATGAAATTATATATTTGGAATTTGAAAAAGTAATAAAAAGAAGTTGAAAAAATATTGATGGAAATATCACCAATGCGCCAGCTGGGAATCGAACCCAGACCACTTGCTTGGAAGGCGAGTATTCTAACCATTATACTACTGGCGCTTGCTTTAGAGTAATAAATTCTTATTATATTCACCTAACTAATTTTAAATTTCTATATTTCATTTAGCTTTAACACTAGCCAATCTTAAATTTATTATATTTTATTTAATTCTTTTTAAATTACACTTCTTAATATGTTCTCTAATTTCTCTCGTTATTTTAGTGTTATATATTTAATTTCAACACCAAAAATTTCTTTTCTTCATTGTACAACAATGCATTATTTGAACTAATAATTCAAATATTGAAAAATTACATATTTAATATACATTAATAATATTGATTATCTTAATTTATTTATTGTAAAACGAAATTTAAAATAATAGCATGAAATTTCATATTTTGATGTATAATGTTATAATCTTAAAACGATTATATAATCGCTGTTTAAAAAAAATTAAGAAAATAAGTAGTGTTTATGGCATTAAATTACGAAATTATTCTCGGGAAATTGTCAACTGAGATAACCTGTTTGAATTAATAATATTTAATTTATTTTGATATATTTATCAAATTGGAAAAATAACTAGGAACGTTTTGTTATAAAACGGTAGGTTAAATTTGGAAATAGGACTATGATCTATAATTTTATAATAGTCATTAAACTATAAATGGGATAATTCAAAATCCTCTGTTGAAAATTGATATAATTCAAAATTATAATGATAAGTTAAAATATAAGAATAGATATATTTGATAATGTATAACCAATTATATGTAGAGAAAGTTTTATGATGACTGATTCCAATTGCTTTATATATACTTAACTAGAAAATTGATTAAAAATCCCTTTTTTATTTGGAATGATCAAAGCCTTAATGAAACATTATGATTTTTTGTTCACCATTACCCAACTGAAAAAATTATCATTTGGATAATATCGAAATTTAATCAAATTATGGTTAATTTTTAACTAGAATTTTATAACTTGAAATAACATTTCCATATATAGAAATAACCTAAATTCAATTTATGTAATTAATTTTAATATAAAATAAAAAATAAAAAATAATATGTCTTGACAGAGATCTAGTAAAATTCAAAATTTTAATTTTATTTAAATATTTTTTTTGATTTTAATATGTTTGTGAGATAAATTAAAAAAAACATTAATTTTTAGTACTTATATTTAATATTTGATACTTATACAAATCGAATTATTTTTGCAAAGCGGACAGGTAAATTATTATACAATTTTTCGGGTAAAATTAACAATTTAACTGACCTCTGATCAATCAGAATTTTTATTGATTTCAAATTTATCAAAGTGCATAAATAGATTAATTACCAAATCATGACATATATTCAAAAGTATAAACTGTAATTGATTAAATAATTATTTTATTTAAAATTAATTTACATTTATAATTACTAGGAATTAATTTTTGAAATGGATAGAATATGATACGATAATTAAAGAAAATTTTGAAATTAGGCTTTGGCCAAGAAATTTCTAGTGGTCAACCATTTGAGAGAAATGAGACCAAGGCAAGAAACCAAGGGAGTAATACCAGCATACAAGATAACTGGTAAAAAGTCTGGAACTCCATCGTGAGTGCTATTTTTAAGGATGGTAGAAGCAATGGGAGTACCGACCAAGTTGGGAATAGCCGTACTGACGTAGAGAAGACCATTCACTGAGGCAAGGTTGTACATATAAAAGATGTCAGAAGTAAGTGCGGGGAAAATACTAATGAAAGCACCAGATGAAAAGCCGTAAATAATAACAAATACGATTAAAACACCAAAAGTGTTGGCAAAGAGCCAACATACGAGACAAATCAAACCGGCAATGAAAATACCTAAGAATGACATGTTGATACGTCCGATGCGATCAGCTGCACTACCAAGAATGACACGACCGAGAGCAGAACCGCCATTAATCAAACCGACTGCGATACTGCTTTGAGAAGGTGTCAAGCCCTTTGCTTTACCATATGAAGGGAGAAGGTAAAAAGGAACGAGGAAGCCAAATGAAGAGATTAATCCAGTCCAGAAGAGAGATAAGAACTTAGGATCACGAATGAGAGCAAAATCAACGGGTTTCCTGGCTTCAGAGGCAGGAATGGGTTTGACTTTGATGAGGAGAAAGGCAATAAACATACACACAGCAGAAATTAAACAGCAAGCACGAAGACACCAGCGAAAACCAATTGAGTCAAGCATGGCTTGAATCATGGGACTCCATACGAGACCACCGATACCGGATCCAGCAACACTAATACCAATTGCGAGGCCCTTCATTTCTTTGAACCAGAAGGCTGGAGCACTAACTGCTGGGAAAAAGGCCAAGGAACTTCCAAACCCAACAAGGAAACCCTGAGTTAAGAATAAATGCCAGACTTCAGTAGAAAATGACGCTAATAATTGTCCAAGACAAATTAGAAAACCACCAATAGCAAGTGTAGTTTTATATCCAATTTTATCAGTTAAAGGGCCTGAAACCATTCCCATTAGAGCAAGAATACAATTACCCAATGTTCCAATGAAAGAGCCTGTGAAAGTATCCATTCTTCCAGCAAAATCTTTGGTAATATAAAATTGAAGGAATACACCGAAAGTATACATAAAACCTAGTACTACAAAGAAGACTAAAAAGGAACCAGCAACAACTACCCAAGCGTAACCACGATCTACATCATTCATATAATTACGCTTCCCAGAAATGTTAGTGGGAGCATTGTTGACATCAGTTTTAGTGTGATCAGTATCTGATGAACCTTTTTCTATGTCTTGAGTTAATTGATGATTATTGATATCTGAGGGGTTAAATTTATTATTAGATTCAGTCAATTGAGACATGCTGAAATGTTAAAAAGATCTATAATGAGTGTAATAAAAATTAAAAGTGTACAATAACCAAATGAAATCCAAAAATAACAAGTATATAAAACCAATAATGCGAGGTACTGATCTCAACCAAAGAGTGAAGACCAGAAGACACGATAAAGACCGAAATCTAAAGTATTAATTACAAATCAATCAATGATACTTTACCCTACCACAACACCTATATTTATACCTGAAAAATTCAAAATTCTAATGATTTCATTAACCTCAATATTACCCAAATACAAGGAGAATTCAGAATTGATCAAAATTGAATTTGATCCATTATTTTTATCCACTTGAGCTCAACCAAATTCAAGTGAGTTTTTCTAATCCCGAAAATTATATGCAGTACAAAAAATGAATATTAACCATTTTTGAACTTACAATCGATGAAATTTATGGAATGATGATATAAATCAAATGAAATATGGCTTATCTTCGAGTTTTCAAGTTCCAAAAACAATCATCAAATCTTCCAAACAGTCCTTCAACCATTAATAATACACCACTTAAACGGCGAATCCAAAACAATCAATGGGAAAAATTCGATCAAAGTCAGGCAAACCTTCACAATACACCCAATTTACCCATGTTTGAAATTAGAAAACCCCTTAATACGGTTAATCAAATTAGCCATAATTATTTGAAATGAAAAAAAAGAGAAAATTGGGTGGAAATTTAAAAAAAATGAATTTAATAACAAAATTTATTTGAATTTAATAATTCAAATAGTTTAAAATTTGATTCAAATGTTAATAATTCCCAAATTTAGTCAATTAAAATTTTTATTAATTAAAATTAAATCGATAAACAAAATAATATAAATTGTTTTTAATTTTTTTTACTTAATTTAACTTATTGATTAATATATGTCAATAATTGATCTTTATTAATTACTTTATCAAATATATTATATTTATGATTTTGACTTCTTATAATATCATAGAATCAAATCAATATCTTCTATGATGGAATCATTCAGCTTTAATAAACTGTATTTATCATTAATCACTCAAAAGCGTATTAGGGATAATACTTGAACTAATTAAAATATATTATTTATTATAAACTAATTAAACTACTTAATATTTATTATTTATAAAGTATATTTATTAAATTAATAATATAACACTAATTTTCCAATTACTTATTTTTAATTAAAATCAAATAATTTTTATTGATACCTTACAATCATTAGATTTGCTCACCTTGATAAAAATTGGAATATATATATATATATTATTATGTTTAAGTAATTCAATTTAAATATAAAAAGATCTCGCTAATATTGATAAATTGAATTGACTTGATAAAACGATTCTAAGTCATTTTTGAGTACTATAAGTTCAAATTCTCATATATTATTTATATTTCAAAAATTATTTAGCAATATTTCAGAATTAAATTCAATAAATAATAATATAATAGTTATTGTTTTAATAAATAATGACCAAAAATTATATTTTATAATTGATATCAAATAAGATATAGTACCAATATATAGCAAAAAGTTAAGATATTAGACAATAATATTATGTAAAATAATAACTCCTCATTTTGGTTTTTTATATGCTATAAAATATGATACATTTGTTTTTTATTGAAAGAATAAATAAATTACACTGTCCAATTGATATAATTTTAACTCATAATATATCAATGAAGTGGAAATAAAAATTTACATAATATTGAAAACCATATTAGCTAAAAAAAGAAGAAACATAAATATTATAAGACTTGTAAGAAATAAAATGAAAGGGATAACTATACCAAATAAAGAATAAATGCTTGAGATCTTTAAGATGAGAATCGCCAAAACAAATGATAAATCTATAACTTTTTGGTTTGTCACCATTAGGATACCTTGATAATATATATTGAACTTTTGGGGATCCTAACATCTATGGATTATTTATACTTTTTTTAATTTTCTAAAATTTTCACTTAATTTAATAATTATATTAAAAAATAAAAATCACAATTATATTAATTTTAATTAAAATATAAAATAAAAATTAAAAAATTTTTAATTTATAATAAACAAATTAAAATATATTTTATTATTATTAATCATAAATTAATTTTAAAATTTATTTAATAAAAATAAACAATTTTAATTCATTTATTTTATAAAACAGAAAAAATATTAATATATCTTGTTTATTTATAATCAAATTTAGTCTTTATAGAGATTATTTTCTATTTTTTAATAAAATAAAAATATTATATATTTGATTTAATTTAAATAATAGAATATAAAATGATCAAACTATATTAAAATTCTATATAATAAATTTTTAAAAAAAATAATAAAAATAATAAAAATATTTTTTTTAATTTAATTTATTATTATATAAATTTTATTATTTGATTTAAATATTCAATTTATAATATAAAATAACAATAATTAATATATATTAAATTGAGAAAATCTTAATAACTTTTGCTATTAATAGAAATTAGATATATAATAAGTTTATTATTTAAAAATTGCAAATTTCAATTATTAAAGTAATTAAATGATAGTATTATATAACTCATAATTATATGGGTTATGATAATATATTACTATTTAGTCCCAGTTTAACCTATAATATTGAAATATTATTTTAATAATAATAATAATATACACAAAATTCATTTCTATTTCCTCATGTTAAGTAGATATTGAATGCTAAATCTACAAATTAAGCAAATTATTATTTAAGATATTTTTAAATTGTAAAATCACTATTAAGCAATTAAGTAATGCAACGAAATTGATCTAATCAAACAAAGACGCATCACTTTATTGGAATTATGATTTTCACAGTTTGACAATTAAAATCTCAAGTAATCATCTTCCTAACATTTGAATAGTATTTTAATTATAATTATAACGCATATAAAAGTTTTAATCAGAATGTATCTAAATAAACTATTAATGCTATAGAAATAATTTAATTTTAATTAAATTATTTATTTAGATACTGATATAAGATTATTGAATGCTTAATAATCAAATATCAATAATATTAAATAAATGATTGAATTAAGTGATAAATATATCTAATTGAATTTTAATTTTCTATTTTATTTAAATAAATATAAATTCTAATTTAAAATTATAAATATTTAAATTTTTATACTATAAATAATATTGAACCTAAAGGAAAATCAGAACATTTTAACCCATGATTAAAATACTCCAAAATTATAATTAATTTATATTAATTTAATATTTAAATCAAAATAAAATTTAATTAATATTAATTAAAAGTTCAAATTATGATAAACCTAGATAATTTACATTATATAAGAATATTAACGAACATATTAGACAATTTTGGTAAGTTTTGAAATGTTTAATATTAAAATAAATTATCATAAGGGTGACACAGTACGTTAATGCTGATTATTAAAATAGTATTAGGTGAATTCTGAGCTTAATTGCTGAGTATAGAGTACCTTTTCATTGATAATTGTATATTAATATTTAATATTTTCATTTGATAAACATATAACCTTGAAACAAATAATTAATGGGTTTTAATTTATCTAATCACATACATTGATTCAAATATAATCATAGTATTATCAGAATAATTTTCATTATAATTCTAAATTATACGAATATATGAATAATTAATTAAAATAAAATCAATATAATTTTTTCATATAACTCTTTCAAAGTTAATCTTAAATTATTTAAAAATAGATCAAATATTCCCAATTATTGATCAAATTATATTGGGATAAATAATATTAATAAATAGCTAATAATACTGTTACATTGTATTTAATTATCCTTATCATTTTGATCATAATAATGATTATTATGGATAAACTCAATTGCATATGTGTGACTTGTTGCATTTTGGATTAATAATCAAAAAAAATTTTAATTTTTAATATTCTATTTGTTTAAAATTGTTAAATCATATTTAAATTGATTATTATTATTATTATTATTATTATTATCCCTAAAAATTAATTACTATTATTTTGATTATTTTTATCAAATATTCTCTAATATAAAATTAAGTGTAACTCAACAATTTTAGTAAATTTAACAAATTTAGAAATTTTCATAAGTTGTGTCACATTTAATTTATTTAAAAAAGTTCGAGAATTTTTAAAAACTATCGGGATTAATCTATTTCTGTGTCTTGTTTATTGGTGTTTATGTTGATGATATGTACTGTGGTGGGTAATTATGGAATCCTTGTACTAAATATTTCATAAACGGACAATTATTAGGGTTAGAGAATGCTAGCTTAATTATTAACTATCACTTAATGATCATTAGTCAAAATAACATATCTAGTGATTTATTAATCTCTATTCATTGGAGATAATATCTAAAATGTAAATATGATGAAACTAAACTGTGAGAAATAGTTGCTCAAGTATTAATCCTAGTCCCGATAATTATTATTTTCGTTCCGCATATTAAGTAATCGATATCAAAATACCAATGTATTATTAATTATAATTAATAATAAATTGAATTTGAGAATTACGCATAAATCAGAATGTGGAATTATTATATATTCTTCTCAATTATAATAATTGTAATAATTTGGTGAACTTTTAGAACAATTCATAAATTAGTATTTTCAAAAATTTTTAAAATATAAAATTATAATTATTTTCCAGTAAAATTTCACTCATAAATTTGATCAACTCTTAGTGTTAAATATTCTCTTAAGTTCATCATCTCACAACGTTATCCTGAATCTATTTCATTTTTAAATTCATATAATTGGATTGTATTTTACAATTTAAACAAATTTAAATTAATTTTTATATCATTCTAAATTATTACACTAAATTACGAACTCAAGATACTTTGTATTTGAACAAGATTCTTAATAGGAGATCTCCCTATTGTTAGTGAAATTTATAAAACATTTACCAAATGCTTTAGGGGTTTATACATAATAGCTTATTTATTATAATTAATGGTGAAATAGGAGTCAATTTCAAAATTTAATATATAAGTTTTTTAAAAAGATTTATTTTCGATATAATATCCATATACATATTTATATTATATTATATATTTATTTATTTTTATACAAAATAAATCACATGGATAAAATTTACTTTTTAAATTCAATTTAAAAAATTTATTTACTAAGGTTGTTAATTTTAATCGGTTTTTGATAATATTATATTTTCAAATTAAAAATATAATCTGCATGACAATTATCATGGATTTAGGGAAATTATATTTTCTCGGTTGATTTATTTATCCAAATTGATAAACAAGATATCAAATAATTTTTCAAATAATATTTGAATTTGATATTTCAAATAATTTAATTAAGTATTCGAATTTTTTTCCTTTTTTAAAATAATTAGTTTGAATAAAATTATAAATATATATTTATATTGTTGATATTAATATTAAAAAATATTAAATTATGCCAGTATTATACTTTATTTTAGTTATTATTTTCATTGGGAATTAAAAGTTTGGTTTAAATAATAATGAATAAATAGATATTAATTTATACTTAAAAAATATTAAATTAATACTTAATCTATATATAATGCTAAAAATTTTATAATTTCAATTTTGATAATTAGTAAAAATAATTTAATTATTTCAAAACTTATCATTAGCTAATTCAAATGGTAATGGGCGAATATAATTAATCAAAAAATTCACCTGAAATATATCAATTTTTTGAATATGAGATATTTTACTTGTTAAAATATTACATCCTCGGATATTGAATAATAACCAATTTTAATTTTGTACTTATTTTCTGTCAATATAATAAATACTACATATATCCGTGTATTTTATTTAATTAAATTTGTGATAATTAATTCAATTACGAGAAGTTTAATATATTATATTTCAGTCATTGAATATTTTTATTAATATATATATATATATATATACTAGCCTATAAAGATGAGTTATAAAATTAAAACTATTTATGTTTTTATTAATAACTTGATTAATTTTAATACAAATCAATTTATGTTAAATGATATAATAAATATGTTTTTTATTTATAATGGAATATATTTTGTTAAATTTAATTAACTATTAGTTAATATATTAAAACTAAAAGTTTAACTAAAAATTAATCATAAACTTATTGGTTTTAGTTATGATAAAAATTCTAAAACTTAGTATACCTATTTTTGTTTTTTAGTTTTTTTAAATTTATAAGGTATAGAATCATATAACTTTTTATATTAAGTATCATTGATTTTGTTTTAAGTTTTTTAAATATAATTATAAGTTTAATTGAAAATTTTTATTAAAAATATGCTTTAATTATTTTTATTTAATCTTAAAGGTTTTTTTAAAATTATAATTTATTAAAACTATTTAAAATAATTATTTTATTACCTTTAAATAATTTAAAATAAAAATTAAAATATAATAAAAATTAATTAAAAATAATTTCAAAATAATACTTTATATATATATTTATTTATGAATTATTTATTTAAATTTTTATTTAAATTCAATTTTACAAATATTATAATTTATAGTATAAAGTAATATTATTATTTATTATAAATTAAAATATATATAATTCAAAATTAAATCACATTATAGTTCTAATGTCTTATTAAATAAAATGGCATCAGTCAGTTATAGATATAGCAATATAAAGTTTGATTCTGAAAAATCTCAATAATTTTTTATTGATATTTTATATTATTTGTTAAATAAATAACCAGTGATAAAATATTTTATTGAAATAATACTGAGATAAATTATATTAAAGAATTTGCATCAATTTATTGGAGGTAATAAAAAATTTAGATTTATGTGCAAAAATATTATTAGTATCAAAAATAAATGTAATTCAAATAAAACTCAAAGTGAGAAAATAGTGTTAAAGATGATTATTGTAGTGTGTAGTATTGCACATATTGAAAATATCAAATCTAAATACAGAATGGATACTGATGACGTAATCGGACCAAAATTCATAAACGAGATTGGATACAAGTAAAAAGGCAAAATAGTTGATAAAGACAGCATACAAGACATATCAATCCAACAGTGACAATTCTCAAGGATGTTGTGTTAATTCTCCAGAAGTAATCTGCTAAACTTCCAAAGAAAATACAACCTAGAATGGACCCTCCATTGATTAAATCGACAAGAATTATGCAGTGAGAAGATGTAAATTTCTCGAATTTTCAATGTTTATGAAGAAGGTAAAAAGGGATCATGCAAGCAAAGGATGAGTCTTACTCAGTCCAAAAGAGAGACATGGATCTGGGATTGCGAGTGAGATCGATAGCAATGGGGCTTTGGACTCGGAGAATTAGATAGGTTAAATTTTACTAAGTAATATGTCAATAGTCATACAAATAGTGGAGATGAGACAGTATACACGAAGGAACCAGCGGCAATAGATTAGGTCCAACAAAACTTGAATCAAAAGGCTCCATACCAGATCACTGATACCAGGTCCAGCATAACAGATCACAATCGAGAGATCTTTCTACTTTTTTATCCAGAAGGATGGCGCCTTAATAGTTGGAAAGAATGAAGTTAAGCTTCCAAATCCAACAAGAAAACCTTGAGCTAAGAATAAATGCCGCATATCAGTTGAAAAAATAATAGTTGCGTAAGTTAAAAAAAGCGTCAATAGTAAAGGAAGTTCTATAGCCAATGGTATTCATCAAAAGACTCGAATACACACCCATCCAATATAGAAGGCAATTGATCAGCGTTCTAATAAACACTTAGTAAAAGTACTTATCTTTCCTGCAAATTTGTTAGTAGTATAAAATCTTATCAATACCCTTAAGTATGCATGAAGTCCAACACCTCAAAATGTATTAAGAAAGAGCCAATAACCACAATCAACATTGTTGATTTAATTGCTTAGCAAGGAGTTTTAGTTAGACTCATTATTTATGACTGTTATTTTGGTTCCAGGATTTGATATGGCTATCTCGCAATCAATCAACAATTTATTATTATAATCAACTGAAATATCAAGTTGATTATATTTAGTTATGTCAAAAAACAAAAAATTAAAAAGATTTACATATAAAATAATAATAGTATGGAAATTCAAAAATTATAAATTTTTTAATTTTTGAGTTTTCAAATATATTATAAGTTTTGAAAGATTATTTATATATATAATATATAGGAAAATAAATATTTTCAAACTATATATATATATATTCAATTATAATGATTTTTTTAAGAATATTTTTGATTTTGAAATTTATAGTAGATTTAATCAGATTTAAACTAAATAATAATTATTAATAAGCTTTTATTTTTATACCTTTAACACTTAATTATAAACTTATTAAAATCATCTAAAACTTGTAAATAACATATAAAGATAATGCTTTATTCAAAACTACCATATATTACTTGATTTGTGGTTTTTAAGCTAGAAAAAACATTATTCAAAATTTACCAAAATTTAAAATTTTAATTTCTATTGTTATTTTTTTATTTATTAATAAAATAAGAAAATATATTAACAAACGCCTTTTTATTTTAGCTAGAGAATTATCAAAGTAATTTAATTTTAACTATATAAGTATATTGTATATAATTAAGATTAAATTTATATAAAAATAATAAAAATATAAAACAGATATTTTATAATTTAATAAAAACTAATAAAAAAATTAAAATTGCTATATTTAGATTAAAAATATTAAAGTATAGTTAAAATCAAAGTTTTTTACAATAAATATTGATAATTAATATATTTTAGATTTTTTTATATTATCTATTATATAATCCTTTACCCAAAAATAAAACAAAATATTAAGTTGAGCTAAGTTAATTATATTTATAAATTCTAATAAATAAATATATCAAATATAAACAAATGTTAATTATTATAATAAACTATAATAATATATAGTTTTTTTATTTAATACCTTTAAAAAAATCAATTAATAATAAATTTTCTATTAATTTTTCAAATAAACCAACTTTTATTTGATTTTTTCAGTTTAAATTAAAAATACCAATTATTTTAGATAATTATTATGAAATATATAAAGCTAAAGCTATAAAACATTTTTTATATAAAAAAATTAGAAAGAACTAATATAATTAATATATTCACTTAATCATAGCCTATATAACGATAATTGTTTTAAATAATTAAAAAATTAGCCTATCAGGAAAAAATTCCTACAAACAAATTAAATTAATTAAAAAAATATTATATTTTAATTTTTAAATAAAAAATCTATTTTTTAAATATTAGAAGATAATTAAAAATATAGAAAAAAGGTTGTAAATAATAAAAAAACATTAATTTTATATTGTTTATTAGATTTAATATATTATTTATCATTAGATTTGATTTTAATTTTGAAATTATATTATTATTTAATTTCAATACTAATATAATTCAAAAATGTTATCAAAATATTCTTAATAATTGAATAAT
>JNEM01003790.1:0-11796 GCA_000697335.1 Conidiobolus incongruus B7586 | reverse complement strand
TATATATATATATATATATATTTTAATTTTTTTTGGAAAAATACAAATATATTCCCTTTTTAAAAGTGAAAGTAAATTATATTTATTATCAAAATATTAATTATTATTATTTAAACCTAAAAACTATATATTAAAATATATTAAGTATATTTTTAAAACTTGGTTTATATTTCATAATACAAAGCAATGGTATATTAAGAGATTCAATAATTTCATAATCCAAAATGAAAATAGCTAGATTTAAATATAATAAAAATGATTAAGATAAAATATTATTCAAATTAGACTATATTAAAAGTTTTACAAATAAATTTTAACTATATAGATAATATATTAACTCTAGCTTAAATATTGATAAAATCTCTCGATAAAAACTTTTAATGTTATATTTAATCTCATTACAATTATAATATTTTTGATTTATAGTTAATATATCCTTGGATATTTTTACAAGTACGATCTAATAACAAATTAGCTAAAATTAAAATTTAATACTTAATAAATTAAATAAAATTTACAAAATTCTAATATCAAATATTAAATTTAAAATATAAAATTTCTAAGCGATTAATTTTGAATTAATAATATAATTAATTCGATAACTTAATATCATTATAATGATATAATGACCAAGATATAACGATTATTTCATAATGATGAAACATATTTTAGATATCTGGTACCTAAAAGCTTTAGATTTCCGCTCTGAAATCTGTCTGATAGGTGACAATAATTTTATGTTCAATACTTGAAATTAATATCAATGATAACTTTATTAAAATAGCCGGCACAAGAAAATTATATCCCATTTTTTGAAATCATATTAAATATCTATTATATATTATCTATAAATTTTTTATAAATTCTATTTCAAGTATAGAGCTTTATAAAGAGTACTTTAATTAGTGACAAATTATATTTCATTAATATGACTATTATATATTTATTTATTTTTAAAATTTTTATCAAATTTTAAAATGGACTTATTAATCTATAATAATATTGATTAAATTAATGGAATATTCTATAAATAATAAATATATACTAAGAGTTAAAATAATTGATTTGCTTTAATAGAGATGATAATGGCTTATTAGATATTTAATTTAACTATGAAAATCAAACCACATTAATTATACAAGTTAGAAAAATACCTTTGTGGTTATAAAAATTATAAATAACAATTCTGAATGTGGTAATGGATATTAAAATATCATTATATTTCTGCAAAATTTTAAATAATTTAATAATTTTCACTTGATTAGATATTTTTTATAATAATTAAATATTTCATTAAGTTTTTTTATTATAAGAAATATTGCTTAATAGGATTTAAACAAATTTATTGTTATTTGAATTCAATACTATTAGAATGATTTGAAAATTAAAACAGTTTGATATGTTAAAAGATATAATATTTAAAATTATATTTTATAATATTATTCAAACTTCAAACAATATTTTCAAAATAGGGGAAAAACTGAGTATTTGCTTACTTTTAAAAGGATATATTATTCATATTCAATTAATTCTGATTAACTCTTATTAAATATAAATAATAAATTTATGAAAATAGGTTAAAGAATTGTTCAAGCTTCGACTTATAAGGTGATATAAAAATAACTGTAATAAAATCTAAAATCGTTAATAGATATTTAAAAATTGGCTGAATTTTTTTAGCATTAATAACTAATGAATTATATATGAAAAACTGAATCAAGTACCTTGATTTATTGTTTTTTTTGTATTTTCTTGATGATTGAAATATGCGGAAAAAATGGTTTGATTTGCTAGTTTTGTAGAAATATCAGTATTACCATATATTCAAGTATTCTTTGACATTATTGAATAATACTTTAGATCAACTAAAATTGATTCAAAACAGGATAATAAATTTTTGTTTGGATTCTAGCGAAAAATTATTGAGGACTATGACTAACAGGTTGAACCCCATTTCACATTGAATTATTCACTATAGAAGGCTGATTTTGACCAGAATAGGCCGAGACGAGCACTTGGCCAGGATTATGACTTGGTTGATAATTAGGATCATAGCAAGGTGGCTCTTCGCTTGCAACATTATAGCTTGGAGGAATTTCAGTCAATTCTGTCGTGTATTCAAAACCAAACTCATCCAAGCTATTAGGATTTGTTCTTGCAGCTGGTTTATTCTTTTTTCCAAATTTCTAAATAAAATTAGTACTCTGGTTAAAGAATAAAGAAAGAATAAATTTACCGCTACTAGCACTATAATACAAGTAAATATAACGATAGCAACTACGCCAAAAATAATATCAGGGAAAAACCTAGTTAATATAGCACAAGTGACAAATAAAGTTATTAAACCGATGAAAAGACTAATCCTAATCCATCTCTGTTTGAATTTGTTTTTTGTAGCTTCCATGTTTAAAACAATAGTTTAATCATTGAAAACCTACTTAATAAATGAAACCAAGCTCAATTAAATACTATCAAAAACTATCGATCATATGATTTAAATTACTTATAATATTAATACTCATTTAAATAGATTACGCTATTTAATAATTTTTAGAAATTTCTTTAATAATAGATATTCTAGTTAATTTTAATATATCTTTTTTAAGAAAAGGAGCCATGAAAAATTATTAGAATAGTATTAATAATCTTAAAATAGAAAAATTAAGGAAAAATAATTGAAAAAATGTGTTGTAATCAGAAATATAGAAATAAAAAAATAGATTTATGACAGTAATATAATATATAGAAAGAATTGATGGAGTACTTTAATTAATACTTCAATAACTCAAGTATTTCAAATTAATTGAATGAATTCTCGCTAATTAAACTATATTAAAAGGTTTATACACTGATAAAAATTTTAATAACTGAATATCAATTAAGTTAGATAATTATATGTTTTCTGCAAAATAAAATTTAAATTTACGGAATTTAAAAATTAATAAAATGTATGAAAATTTAATATAATATAACTAATTTTAATAATTTTAAGATATTAATCCCATTACCCATTTTATTCTTTCATATAGAAATATATTTTTAATTATTTTTATCGAATTAATATTAATTTATAATAAATTTTAAAGAAAATATAAAATGTTAAAAGAATTCAAATTATACATATAATGTAATCGATTTGTTTTAACATGGTTAATATTATGTTAGTAATAATATATATTATGATTGATAGATTAAATTTATAATTCAAAAGTAAACATATAATGTTTTTAGACTTGAACCTCTATTAAATTGAATTTGACTAATATAAAGTCTTAATATTAATTATCACTCAAATTTGTAATCGAGATATAAAAAATTATTAATTTTCCTAATATAATATAATATAATATAATATATTTAACAAATTAAACTCAGTCTCAAATAATATTATATTATTATAATATTATTGATTTTGAAATTATTGAAATCAGATTAAATATTATTATTTGATAATTATATTATAAATAGATAAAATTTAAAATCATTTTATCCAATACTATAAATATCATTAAATAATTACATTTAGCGAATCTATATGCTGAAACATATTATCTATAATATAATTTATACCATAATTCTTTAAGGGTTTTAATTTCATTAATAAAAGAATTTCGTAGGGTATAAATTTTACCTTATATCACTTTCAAAATTAAAGATTTTATTTAATTTTTAATAAATTATTTCAAAATATAATGTATTATTAACACAATTTAAATTTTTTTAGTTATTTATATAGTATCAATAAAGATTTTCTTTAAATTTTATTATTTAATCAATATTATATTAATCCTAATTACTTAGTTTTAATGAATATTACTTTGGCTATAATTTTAATACTTCTCAATTGAAAAATATTTTTTTGAAATAATAGGAATAATCAAATGACTATAATTAATTTATTACTTTATAAATCAATATTAATTATTATTTATATGATCATTTTAAATAATTACTTTATATATTATTGTCATTTTTTTATTTTTTTACTTTTTAACAAATATTATTATATTAAAATTATTTTAAAATAATTTAATTTGATTCAAAATAAATCATTATTCACTTTATATAATTTAAAAGAAATTCAAACCAATGTTATATTTAGTACATAAAGAAATTATTAGTTAATCGCACATTTATATATCTATTAATTTTGTCTCATTAGACAGATTTATATCATAATACATGATAAATATTAGAAAATATGAAAGCTTTGAAATAAGCTATCACCTTATTTGACCTGTTTAAGACCAATATATATATTTTTGGTTCAAATTTTTAGCATTAATAAACAGTGTATACTAATAAAAGGTATAATTTAAATCAATTATATAGTATATATATTTTTAATTTAAATTCACAATAGATTTTCTCAATTTCAATTCTAATAAAATTGAATTAAGTTTCAAAAAATATTTTTGAATATATTAGAATATATTACTAATGATCATTCATTTCAGAGTTGGAAAGTAATTTAGTTTAATAAATGAATCGAAAATAATTAACAAAAGGTTTGTATTTCCAGCTATCTATTATAGATTTTTAATATATATTGATTTATAATATATCTGTAAAATGAGTGATTTATTTAGTAGTAGAAATATAAAATGAAATAGAGATAAAAGCTGTGAATAATAATGAGGTTAAGCAATTCATTGCAGAACAAATCTTTAAAGTCAATATATAAATCGGACATCCGTTAATATAAAAATAATACTATTATATTACTATTCTAAGTATTGATTTGTATAATTGGTAATTTATCAAATACCACGTGATCAATCAAATTATTTTTCATCAACAAAAAAATTTAAGGATAATTATAGATTTATAATTTTATATAAAATATTTAATTAATAACACAAATTAAAAAAAATTAATATAAATTACTATTTTCAGTTATTAAAAATTATTTTATTAATAATAAAAATATAATAAAATTTAATAAATATAATTATAAGGTTTTCATATAATAGTTTTAAAATTCAAATATATATATATATATATATATATATATATATATATAATTTATACTTTTCAGTTTCAGACGCTATTCATATTGATAAATATGCAAAAATCTTGTTATGAAGTTACCAAATCATTGAATTAACAATGATTTTAACTATATAAGTTTTATGACTAATTTGATATTAATGACAGATTATCATTTTCAGAAAAGTACATGTCTTGATTTAAATAATATTTTAATACTAAGAATTTTATATTATCCGAATTAACAACTGACTATATTATTTTATAGATTAATTATTATATGAGATAAAATTACGTAATATTAATATTTTTAAAAAAAAGATCAACTTTAACAAAAAACAAAGTATTTTCATAATAAGGTTTCTGCCAAATTAAGTTTCCATTAAGATGCATTATTATTATTGCTATTATTATCATTATCATTATTATTATTCGTTATTAATATCATCTATAATAATTTCTAAATTATATATATGATTGATTCATCTTCAAATGTTTATTATTTCAAAGAATTATATGCTAAAAATCTTAATATAATATTTATATATACTGATATAAACTTAAGATATAGGTAACATATTTACTTTCAATAAATGGATTAACTAATTGTCAAATCAACTAATCTAATATTATTATTTAATTAAAATATATTATAAATAATTTCAATTTTCAATAAAATTTTAGTATCCATCATTGTTGAAATATTCCTAAAATCACATTAATTTCATGTGGTGAAATTTGGTGAGAATAATTGGTAGATTGGGATATGTTTTTTAATTGAATTGTGTCATATGATTTGATAAGTTTGAATTCCATCCCTAATTTTGTCAAGTTAAGATAATACTTAGACAATTTACAAAGCTAGTTTCCAATTTGGGTCATCGGTCTGTTAGAATGATGTGTGTTATTTGTGGTATTATTATAATGAGGAGGACTTGGATTGCTATTAGTTTCTGGTATGTGATTAGAATCATAGAGTGGTGGTGACGATTGAGCATCTTGGTAAGTAGGAGGCCCTTCCATGAATAAATCAGTTTGATCTGTACATATTCTATCTAATGGTGATATTACAGCATCATGCTCAATATTAAATCCAAAAATATTCAAATATTTCTAAAAATTCAAATTATGATAAAATAATATACTTGAAAGATTAAAATTTAACTTACAGATAATATCACTACTAGAACAAGGTAAAGTATCAAAGTTATTACTCCATAAATGAAGTTATTGGTAAGATCAATTAATAGAGCACACCCTATTACAAATGCAATACTCATTAATACAAATAATATGATATTTAATTTCTGAAAAAAAAATTTCTTTAATTTTTTAACTATTGTTATCATATTTTTTAATAATCTTAAAATTTAAAATAAAATCATGTAATATAATGGAAAATTAATTCTATTTATATTGGATTTTAATTTATCATGTGACTCAAACTCATCAGTTTGATCGATATGATTATAATTACAATCTATTCAATTATCCCATATAATCTATTTCAATTGTTTTTGATTATTGGTTTGAACAAAAACTAGGTTTTTAATCTATCAAAAATATTATTAATTATTAATACTGTATTATTATTTTTACTTAAATCTCTCAAAAAATTATCAACTTCTAATTCAAGATTATTAAATGTTTGTCTTATCGTTGATTTTCTAATGTAAAAGAAATTTCAAACTATGCTATATTAATTTTAATGTTATAATTTGTTAAATTATTCAAACTTTATTTATGTATATTAATGAGATATCTTCCAACATTAAATATAATTGATAATTTTAAATTTCGAAGTTTTTATCCTATGTATACATATATATTCATATTATAATTTGTATTTAAAACCGGATATTATTAGATGTTAATATAATATTTTCATTTTGAAATATAATCAAGTTTTTAGAAATAGGTAAATTTTCAAGATTTTATTATATAAAAGTTTTAGAATAATCAATATTATTCCAGGTTAATTAAAATTAAAAATTATCAAAAGATATTTAATCAGATTTATAATAATTGTCAAAATATTTATCATTTGAATATCAAATTATTATTCAAATATAATAATCAATAAATGTTAATATTCTCATTATATAGACTCTATTAATTTCTTTTAATATAAAATTAATTAATATATTGATCATTTTTAATAGAATAATAATTTATTCAATTATATTTTTAACTGATATTATATTCTATCATTTAGAAAACTATAAAAGACTTATGTTTATAATCAATATAACTATTAAAATATATTTGGAATAGTATTTATTTACAAATAAATTGAATAAAGCTTTATAAAATGATTAACTTTGGATTTAATAGATTGATATTAAATATTATAAAATAAGTGAAATATATATATATTATTTTAATAATTGAATTTTTAAATTACTAAGCTAACTTTTTTTATTTAAGATTAATATATTCTTATTTAACAATAATTTTTATATGAATTTTAAATTAAAATTTATTATATTATATTATTTAAATTTGATATAAATAAGAAAATAAAATAAAAACAAAAGATAAAATAATATGACTGTAATATATTTATTTAATTATAAAATGTTATTATTAGATTTTATCCTTCGTTGTTTATATTTATAAAGTTTTTTTTTGATATATAGAAGTTAATATCAAAGCATTTATATTAAATTCCCTTAAAAAATCTATTATATATATATATATATATATATATATATATATATCCTAATTAATTTTTAAATTCAACTTTAAAAAAAATTTATATTAATTTTAAAAATATATATCAATATCATAAATAAACTTATTTTATATATTAAATTATCAATATACTAGATATTGTATAATATATGAAATTGGATACTTACTAATTTTATAAAATAATATAATTCATATTTTGTCATAAATTTATTTAAATACTTCATATATCTTTGCCTTTTAACAATACTCTCTTATAATTTATTCTTACTCCATATTATTTATATTATCAAAAAACCTTACCTTAACAAATAACAACTTTTCTAACTTAGATAAGTGAAGGTTTCCTGAAACAAAGCAACTACCTTAGTTTCCAGCACTAGGATAATATAGACTCATAACTTTTTATCATTTCCTTTGAGTATATATCATTATTTATAACTGTTTTTTAATTAAAAGTTAATTTATCTATATTTTAAGCTTATATTTAATAAAATTTGGATCATTCTATATGGTAATAATAACTATCATGGCTCTCTATCTCACTAATATTTTTGAACAATATCCTTGGTTACTAGAACCTAGAGTTAAAAGTTTTCTTTTTAGACTTGTAATTATATACTTACTAAAATATTTCTTTGAAAGTTTTAATCAAAAGCATAATTAAAAAATAATATAGAGAATTTAGATAATTTCATAAGAAATTTATATCTAATTGAATAAAATTTCTTTATTTAATATAATTATAATATTTAAATTTATATTATTTATAAAATTAATCTATTAAAATATGTTTAATTTTATTATTTTATTAAACTTAAAATAATAAAAAAGATTATATGTGATTTTAATATTAAGAATATTATTATAATATTAATTTTTAATAATTTTATTTTAAGTTTATTTAATCTATATTTAAAAATTAAAAATAATAAATATTATAGAATGAGTTGGAAAAAAATTAAAAATCATATATTAAAGAAATTAATTCATAATATTATAAAATACTTTATAAAAGTTTGTCAAGTGATTTTTATTAAGAGTTTCGGTAATTAATTTTCGAATTATTAATTGTTTATATATATATTAAACAAAATTATTTAAACAAGTTAGAATAATAATTGAAAATGACGGCCGTAACTGCAGGAGGAACTAGGTTTTAAGTGCTTAAACGGGTAATCGCCAGTGGTAAACAATAGATTACCACAAAATTAAGGAAATTAATGAAATTCACCAAATTAGGTGGAAATCGCTTGCTGCAGATAAAGTAAAAACTCAATACTTTTGGAAAGATAAGACTTTTAAGTGATAGGTTCAACCAGTTCATGAATTAAAGTACCTCCAATGAGACCTCTTGAATCAGAGTGGTAATCGGAGTTTCTTGATTGATGGACAAGATTATTCCCCATCAAAAATAATTTGATATATGATTCATTTTTCTGAATAATATATATCAAATATTTATTAGTAATATATTAATATAATTTTGAAACTATTAACTAATTTTTTAGTAAAATTTTACAACTTAATTATTATCAGAGCTAATTATGTTAATTTTCAATATATTCATTAAGAGGGATTATAGTTTTAAGAGAAATATATGGATGGGTCGCAGATGGATATGGATTGAAATAAGATTGAAAAAATCCTCAAATATTTAAAAGGAGTAATATTATATTGTCATTACAATATATATTAATTGAATAAATATGTTTATTAATTTTATTAAAAAGATTTTAGGATTTATGATAATTAAAAAATTAAATTTCTATACAAGATTGGGCAGTTAAAATGAATGATTGGTTGGTCAGTTGTTTTCAATAATGAAAGTGTGATTTTAATAAATTATTACAATGTGTCATTAACTGTGACATGATGCATGATGTTTCTAGCAAATTTTCTACAGACTCCTAATAGGTGAGGGATCTGTACTCGTTGAAGTTGTTCCAACATTCTGAGATGGTATTGTCCGCGTTGTAGTCTCTTCAGAAACAAGCTGAGCTAAAGTAGAGGCTCTTGGAAATTCAGGTGTAGGTAAATTATCCAATTGATTTGTAAGTGGCTTTGGGAGTTCATATGCAGGAGGATCACGTTGAGCAACTTCGTAAGTTGGCGGTGGCAAAGGTAAAGAATCTGGAGTTTCTAGATTATTTCTCATTTCAGGTCGACTTTCAATATCTATATTATATTGTATTGGTTCATTTAACATAATCAGAATTTTCCTTAATAACTAAAAAACAAAATTTAATTTATCACACAGTTAATAAATATGGATAGATATTTACCAATATTTGGTCTAATAATATTAAAGCTGTAAAACATAGAGTAAAAATAGCTACTGGTTGATACCCGCTCTGTAACCTTAAAATCGCTACTATTATTATGATACTCACAGTCATTATAAAGAAGATCCTTATAGCAAATGTTTTATAAACACTTCTCTTTAAATGAGTGATTTGATCAGGATTTTCTGCCATTCTGGCTTGATAAATAGCGTCTAAAATATCTCCTCTCCACCGAAATGGAATAGTTTCTGCAGCTTCATTACCTCGTGAAATAACGTTAATACGATCTGGTACCGGGTTACCAGTATTAATTGAACTATTCGAATGATAATTTGTATTTTGGTTCATAAATCTTAAAAACATGCTTGTTGGTTTAATATTATAAATCCATAATCTACTAATTTATTTTTATCTTTAATATTATTAAACATATATAATCTTTATTCGATTATATGTCAAAAAATGAATAGAACGGTTAAATTTCTCATCAGGTTGTATTTATAAAGAATTTTTATCATGTGACAATCTCATAGTTTTTGGATTTAATGATAATCAACCAATCACAATAGCCTTATTCAAGAACCATAATACTAGAACCCAATTATAATTGGATAAACTAAAATTCTTAAGTTTTAAATTTACCAATTGAAAGATTCTACTTTAAAATACAATGAAACTTGAGCTAATTATAAGTAAAATTTATCCCAATAAACATAAATGTTAACCGAAAAAAATTGAAATATTTTAGACTAATAAATGCTCCTTTATCAAGTTTTTAATAATTAATTATAAGTCATTATTTATCTTTAGAATAATTGTATATTTAAATTATTATAATATTGAATTTTATTAACAAAAAAAATAATTTTAAAAATTTTTGAATTTTTTAATTATTAATTTTTATAAATTTCATAGTGAATTCAAATAAAGAAAATTTCTTAAGTCATTGGTTATTAAATCGAATACCAGTCACAATCCAAAGTTTTGTAACAAAATTCTGGATAATATTTTTTAAATAAAATGGAAACTAAAAATTAAAGTGATTTTGATTTACATAGTATTACAATAGCTAATATAATATAAGGTTCTTTATAGATATGGTAAGTACGAAATTGTTGATAGATAATTCTAAATACTAAAAATTTAATAATAAAATTCAATAATCAATATTAAAATTTAATAGCATCATTAGTAAGTTAATATCATATTTTAATTATTGAATATATTAGATAATATTATATCTAATCAAATTCTACTTTTAATATTTTTATTTGACGGAAAAGATACCTAATATATAATGAATGATTTTGGTTTATTAATTAATGATTAATTTGTCCAGAATGAAAACCTATTTTGGTTCAAGTTAAAATCGAGCATTTCTTTTGTAATATTCATTTTTAATCAAAAATCATTTATAAAACATTAATTAATTTGAATAATTATATAGGTTAAAACATAGGCTTAAATCTATATTTAAGTTAATTATAAATGAATTTGAATTTTTTAAATAATTAAATTGGCTAAATGTTTTTGAAATTTAAAATTATACTATTTTTATGAAATTTTGATAATATTAAGTTTCAACTCAAATGATAAAATTATGAATATATTATAAAGTATTATTAATAAATTTATATACTTTATATAAAAAAATTATGAATGATTAAAATATTTTATCATTTCAATTAAATATAATACTTGAAAAATAGGTGTATTATACACTTTATACCAACTCATAATTATAATCTTTAATTAATATAGATTATGTAATTTATTTACCTTGAAAAGCTTTGTATATATAAATAAGTAACTTATATCATATAGTTATATA
>JNEM01003753.1:0-10465 GCA_000697335.1 Conidiobolus incongruus B7586 | reverse complement strand
CCAAATGTTATTTTAATTAATATATATATATATAATATTATATCTGGATATTAATTAATTCTCTATATTTTGTTAAAGATAAATGGAAAAACTAATTGTATAAAGTATAGTTTCAATATAATAAAATAATAATACTATTAAACAAAAATAATAAATTATTGAGAAACTATATTGCAATATTTCCAATATTTAAGGAAATAAATTTGAACTTTGAGGATAATTTCAAATAAAATATATTTAGGCTTAACTTTGGATCAAAGAATTTTAGCACTCATATATTATAGAAACTATTACTGGTCTCTATTATTTATGCTTCCGCGATTTTCTATAGCCAAATTTTAAACATTTATATGTACTATTTTCATAATTGATATTAGTATTTATACAAAATTTATGACATTATTTACACATAAATCATAAATTAAAAACTCTTACTTCTATTCATATTTTCAAATTTACTTCATATAGGAAAATAATAATAATAAATTTTAATAAAATATTGATATTATTAAAGTTTTTTATTTTGAAACTAATATAAACGTGAGTAATAAGAAATAAAACTAAATTTTGAAAATGATTAATCATGCTAAAGCTTTGTTGATGATGAAAGAGAGAGTTGACTCAACTCAAGAACTACAGTCACCACTCTGATTGTAGTAATCACAATGAGATATGATGATATTGGAACAATTTGATTTTCATCATTCTCTGTTAGTCATGTTTTTAATTCCATTTAAACCAACAATCTTATTATGAGATAATTGTCACATATAACTTGAAAAACATGATTTTATTATAATTATTTCAAAAGCGTCCTTACTCCAAGTTATCTCTTGACACTCCGGGAAATTTTGAGTTATTACAAGCTTTAGATACTTTTTAAAATTATCACTATTAATCAATTGAAATCTGCTAATAATTGGGAAAACACTAGTACTAGTAGTTAATTGGCAAATAATTAATGTTTCTTACCGTCGATTCAATCCTTTTCCATATAACAATACTCCTCCAAAGAGAATATCGATGTATATTGTAGTTAAATTCAATTTTAACAAGGCTATGGTTTTCAACTCTGTAATAATCGACAAAACTCAAGGATTTTAGAGAGATATTATTTTAGCTTAATCTTTTGTGATGTTAATTATTGCTCCAGTTTTGAAGCTTATAACTGTAGCAATATTGGTATGAAAACCAAGGAGGAGGACACATAGTAATACAGAAATGAGTGCACTTGTGATTATCAAAGATCTACCTAGAGCGATTGGTACACTTATAAATGCGTTCTTATTTCTAATTCCATATAATCTCTTGACTTAAAGTCGTGATGGTTGTGTACTTTAGCCTGTATAGAGAGCTAAATCATATATCTATTCCAGTGTATTTATTAAGATTTTGGGTTTTAAATGATTTTTATTCATCTATTTCAATCTCGAAATATGTTCTTGGATATATTTAATAATTGTTTTGATCCTATATAGCTCGGATAAAGCTATCACTATCCTTAAAGTTTTCAAAGGCCAAGAATGAGTCGGTAAAATAAGTGTTATTTATAATACAAGGATATATGAAGGAGCAGAATTCATCAGGAAAGTCATATTATTAGATTTAGTTTTGTTTAATGGTATTGAGAAGTTACGAAATTCTGATATTGACAGAATCTTTATTATTTTAGTTTAAATATCCCAAATCAGTAAGTGTACAAATAGTGCTTCCTAATAATCATAAAATCTCTGACTAATATCATCCTTTATTATGGTATACTCTGGCAAAATATATTGCATTAAAAATTTAATAATTTTTAATACATCATCAAATAGGTTATTGGATTATGTTTTGACAAATTCTGTTTATTTCACTTTATTTGAATATTTCCATTGAATTATATATAATTTTTTACTATACAACACTAAAATTACTTAAAATAAAGTATATTTTAACTTAACTAATAATAACTTAATTTATTTTTCATAGTTTTTTCATATATTAATTTAACTATTTTAAATATAATTCAAACTATTTTTATAAATATCGATTTTATAATAATATTATTTATAGAAATATATATTAAATCACTCCAGTTTGATATTATTATCCAATTCACAAGATACAACCTAAATAATGATTATAATATCATATATATCTATATTATTATTTATAAAATATCATAATAGGACATTATGTTTATAATATTAAATATTTTCAATTATGGATTTCATTTGATAATTGTAATTAAAATAAAATCAATTGATTCAAATTAAAAATTAGCTTTATTTAGAAAAAAGATATATTTTAATAATATCTCGAAAATGATTTTACTCTGTACTTATATAGTATATTTACCAAAAAGTCTTTTACTTTTAAATATTTATTTTTAAATAATTTGATTATAGTTAGAGTTTTTCCATAAAATTTAACCTTAATATATTGATATAATGATTTTAATAAAGTTTATACTTCTTTATTAATCGATTAAAATAAGCTTTAAGATATGAAATATAGTGTTTTTAAACCTTAGCTCTTAAGATAATATCTAAGTTATATTATCTTTTAATTAACTCATATTTTTTAAATTAATATTATATATCTAAGGTCTTAATTATATTAGAGTATAATGACTTAAATTTTTATTTTATAATTAAAATTGAATATCAGACTATATCAAATAATAAAAATAAATATATTATATAAATGATTTATATATTTTTACTGATTATTTCAATATATATAAATTACATATCTTTTTCAAAAAAATTAATATTATATAAAAACTGTTTGAGTATTTTTACTCAAAATAATATAATTAAAATTAATTCTATATTATCTAAAATATCAAAAGTTTTATATTATATTATAAATTTCATTATCCAATTTTATAATTTTAATTTTTCATCATAAAAACTATATAATAATAATAATAATGAATATTGTAAATTTTCAAATTATTTAATTTAAT
Source organism: Conidiobolus incongruus B7586 (assembly GCA_000697335.1). Lineage (NCBI taxonomy): Eukaryota > Fungi > Entomophthoromycota > Entomophthoromycetes > Entomophthorales > Conidiobolaceae > Conidiobolus > Conidiobolus incongruus. The sequence continues at coordinate 7,512 of JNEM01003753.1, read as the reverse complement.
ATCCTTTATTAATTATTTTGTATAAGTATAAAAATATATATAATAATATATAAAAATTTGAAATATATTTTATTTTTCAAGATATTAAAAATTTTATATAGATTTAGTTAAATATTATAAATCAGGTATTTTTAATTTATACTGAATTTTATAGAATTATTTTCAATTAAAGGAAAAACATTTTATATTATTCTATATACTTAAAAGGATTGATTTTCATACCTATATTAATATATATTAAATTGACCAAAATGCTTTTATAAAAGTATTTGCCTAAAACTTGAAAAATTTTATTAAGTTATAAAATTTAAGAGACATGTCAAAATATTACTTATCAAATATAATAGTATAATTCTATAAGTTATTCATCTTTTGACATATTGAAACCAACTTAATAAAAATCACAATTGTGAAAATATTATCTCTATATAATTTGTATAAACCAAATAATATATTATTCCAAATAATTCAATTATCATAAAAATGTGGATTTCAGTATTTTTTAATTTATTGTTTTGATCTCTGAAAAATAATCTATTTTGTAGATGGATCGAAGTATTTCAATCAAGTCATATTAAATTGATCTTTGTTATAATGGATAGATATCATTGAATTTTATGCCATAACACTCTAAATTGAAAGATAAAATATCCTAACCCTTTATGTTCAAATTTAAACAACTTATCGCTTCAATCAAAGTTCAATTACCTGATTTTAATTTAAAATATTAAAAAATCGATGTTCAGATTAAAATATAATTAAAATAATTAGAAATTAATACTGTCACGAGCCAGGCGACTCCCCTCTACCAAGTATTCTTACATCAACCTAATGTTAAAGTCATTTTCCCCTCGCAACCATCTTCTCCCTCTCTATCTTTTAATTGTCCGATGATGCAAGTCACTGGAGATTCTCATGAATCGTCTGACCCAACTCACTCTAAATAAAACCCGGAACTAGAGCTATACTCAACAACCAAGAGTTCAATCTGGGTCCTCCCAGCTATTTGACTTAAACCAATAAACCCCTATCTCCCTAACACTTACCTGGAATTCCCCAGATCTCTGTTTTATTTAAATTACTCTAGATACGACTTTCCCAAGACGTGTTAATACATAGTAATAGGTGTGAATTATCTTATAGAAATGTTAATATATACGAATCATATTATATACAGAAACAAATTGGAATATTATTATAATTAGGGAATTTTTAAATTTTGAATTGTGTGAACATTATGTTTCAAGTTATAAAATTTAAATTTAACCAATTAAATCTAGTATATCATTTAATTATAATTTTATGTTGAATTGGATTAAATAAAATAAAGTACATTATAAAATATTTTTCAATTAATTTCAATAAAATTATAAAATAAATTTGAATTTTAAAAATTATTATAGAGTCCAATTGATAATGTTGATTTGCAAAATATATATTGGGTATTTTGAATTATTAATAATTAATAGTTATTTATATAAGCATTCTAAAGTTTATGTATATTATATATACTAATATTGATTAGTATCAGAATTTCTTTAATATTCTAATATCATTTGATAAATGTATTGTAATAATATCTAAATTCATTTTAAAATTCTCTAAATATTTTATTAATCAATCGAATTATTATACAATTCTATTAAATATCCAAATTTTACATCAAATAAATATTCCATATATTTATCGTTGGCGATATAAATAAATTTATCTGGATTCTACTTATTAATCAAAGAGATTCAAAATTTTGATCAGCCATTAAAAGTGTGTAAAATCATTTTATTAGAATATTAGTTTTAATATAAATGCAAGTAGTAAATAACTCATTGTTCTTATATTTTTTATTATTTTTAAAATATTATTAATATTATAAACTTATTTTGAAATTATTCAAAATAAAATAATATTATTATATATTAAAATTATTTCAACTAAATTTTATTTTTACATAATTATACCAATATTATATTTTTTATTTTCATTTACTATTTTAATATATTTCATTTAAATTCTAATTAAGTAAATTTTAAAATAAATTTGAAAATTAAAACTTAAATTTTACTTCAAAATATGGCAAAGGTTTAAGATTGATCAATAGATTTCAATATATAAATAAATTAATTTGTAGATATTTAAACTAGTAATTTGAATAATTTTACATAATATATTTATATTGATATAGATTACAAATATATATATTTGTAATTTTAAAAAGCAACATAATATTTGGGTTGAAATTATAAGAAATATTTTTTGAAAGATATATTTTTAATATTATATTATTTAAAATAAACCTAATAAAATAAAATTTTAAAAAATACTAATTTTAAATAAATATAACAATGCATAATATTTCAATTTTTTATTATAATTCACCAGATTTAAAAGAAATATTCAATAGTTTTAATTCCAACAATTAAATCATCAATTTATAATTTAAACTTATATGAAACATTGAAATATATTTTTAAATTTAAATTGTAGTTTGTTAAAAAAGATTGGCATTTTTAATATCCGAATAAAAGATAATAGATTATTCAATATATATATATATATATATATATATATATATATATAGGTTCTAAATATAAATAATTATCAATACTACACTTTGTTATTTTATACAAGCTAATTTAATTTTTCAAAATTGATAGATTTTTTTAATAATAAATTTGTTAAATAATTCAGATTTGGTAAATTCTAATTTAATGGTCAAAATGTAGAGATTATTATAAATATATTTGAATGGTCAATTTAGATCACTTATATATCTTTATATAGAGCAATTATAATATATATTATAAAAAGAATTATATTAGCTAAGTTATTAAATCCAAAAATTTTATTTCTTTTTTCAACCAATTTCAGATGATAATTATAAATTAATAAATTTTGTTAATTAATAAGATATGAAATAGGATAATTTTAATGATATCAATTGGATATCACTTTTTATCATTTTACTGTTGAGCCAGTATAAGCTCATTGTGAACTTCCTTGTAAGGTTATTTACTAGTTTCAAAACAATAAGCCTTACTGAATATTTTTATATTATCAAAATATAATAACATAATAAAATATGATTTAAATAGAAATAATATTATCAGTTTTTACACTCTAGTGTTCTAGCTTAATAAATTATTTTTTTATCATTTAAAAAGTTCAGAATTTTTAATTTAATGCATTTTTTCATAGTTCAATGCTCTCTATATTACCAAGTATCTTGTTAATAGTAACTTTATTGAGAGGGGTACCAAAAGCAATATATGTGGATATCAAGGCTATTACAATGATCTCAATTATAGAATTTGCTACTACTCTAGGTACATTCAATAATATTTTAATTAGTGGAAGTCCTTAAAATCTACCCTTGCATCAGCGGAATTGGCGTAAATATAATGAACTATTAACTTCTCAAGTCCTAATATTATCAAGGATTGCTATTATTGTGGTAGTTATTGAGAAATTCTGTGTAGTTTGACATAATGTTAAAGCCTCAAAATAGATTTGAATTTGTGCATTAGCAATCCTATATAGTTGTGAAAGTAATTTAGTATTTTGAAATTTGATTAAAAATACAGAAAAGTAATGACTTTATAAGTTTACTATGGTATTAATTTGATCGAAGGAAATATTTGAGAAAGGGATTGTACCCTTTGATTTGGTCAGTTCTTATTTGATAATTTTCGTGAACTACTTGGGCATATTTTTTCATAATTGAGGTAATTTGTATTAATTAAATTTAAATATCCTGAGAGAATGAGTGTATAGAGAGCACTTCCACGCCTTAGTTTATATCTTTATTCCATGTTTTCTTATATATAATTGCATATTATGATAGCATGAATTGGTAATTTTGGCGACTGCTACTCAAAAGTTGAGGACTTGGTTAATGGTCTACACTTCCTCTACTCTAATCACTTGCTCCCTTATCCTCAATATTTAGACCTAATTGTTTATGATTTCTGAAGTCAATAAAGAATTTATTGAATTTGAAAAATTCCTCAATTACAATTCTATTCGATATATCATTGTATTTTTTTTCAACCTGAAAATATTTTAGCTGGCTATTATTAAGAATCCGATATATTTTATATAAACAATAGATATTAAAAATAAGGTTTTGTTAATAAAAGTGGAATCATCACCTATTAAGCACAATAAAAACAATATATACTCTGAAATGGAAATATTATTATATATTTTTTAACTGAAAGTTATGAATCAGCTCTTTTATTTTTTATTTGATTATTAACCAATCCTACATCAGAAAATATCATTTCCTAGTTTTTTGTTCCAAGCAGATGAATTGAAGTTTTTAATGCTAGTATATAACAATCCCTCCAATTAGTCATTATTTATTAATTTTTCTTCAAGTTTTACCAAATTTAATTATCTATTTATCAATTATTTGCTGAGAATTTATTCCTAGCTTGAAGGTTTTCGATATCTATATCTTTAATAATATCGTATTTATGATAATATACTCCAAATGATCTGAGATAGTTTTTTTTGAATAAAATGTTAAAAAATGTATTTTTAATAATTGTATTCTATATTAATATGACTAATATATGATGTATACATTTAGTTTAAATGAAACAGAAATAGGATAATAGAATTAACTAACATAAAATTAAATCAAGTAACAACAATAATAAAATTTAGAATCAATTTCTTTTATTTTGTAATAAAATGAAATAAATATTCAAGTATTAAAATTTACCAAATTTAGGGAATTATATAAAATGATTTAATATAGAATAAATATTAATAAAGAGTATTAAATTTAATACAGTTATATTCCAATAAAAGTAAAAAGAATATTCAAAAAAATAAGAATTGAATATAATTAATCAAATTGAAAAGATTTGAATCAATTTAAACAAGTTACAACTTAAAACGCAGTTTTAAATTGTAATAACTTAAATATATTTATATAAAATTGCCTTTGACTTAGAATTTTTATTCATTCAACATTATTAATATGAATGCTTCACAAATAAGTCAAGGGCCTGACATTTATAGAACCTATATAATAATTCATTTTTTTATTATTTCTATCACTGCCTTGATTCCTATTGTCATTACAATATCAATTTTGATTAGGAAAATTAGGAAAGGAGCACATACAGATATAAAATTTAGTTTGGTTATGTTAGTCATAGATTTTGGAGCTGCTATAGGTACTCTAATCCGTGCAATAATTTGCCTAGGTCCTTATTATTTAATAGTTAATAATGCTAATTGGTGTAAATTCGATGCTGCATTCACCACTCAACTCATTGTATTTTCTGGTATTGCGATTGGTCTCTTAAGCATTGAAAGATTCTTATTAATATGCTATAATATTCAATTATCAATATGGATTTGGATTACTACTCTGATAATCCTTTGCGGTTCTGTATACATTTTCATTATACTAAACGTAATAAAAAATGGGCAAAGATTAGTGCCCATTGGTGTGTATTGTGCGATCAAACTCTCTGAAGGAGTTGTAGCTCGAGGAATTCTTCTTTTCGATTTACTTTCATCTTATTCAATGGTACTAATGAGTTATATTGGTATTATGATTTTCCGATATCAACAATGTCTCAATCAGTTAAACATGAATATTCCTAAAGAACGAGTTTACAAAGACTGTTTTAATACAATATTCAAATCATTAATCAACATCATTTTATTTATTGTAGTTTATTCGGGTAAAATATATTGTATACTGTATGAAATGGTGACTGGATTTTCAAGAACTTGGCAAATGGATTATATTTCAACGATTTTGATTAGTTGCTCTCTTATAATCAATATTATGATATTATTGTATATGAATAGTGAAGTACGAAAGGATTTCTTCAATATAATTGTAAAATGGAAATTTTCAAGTTAAATCTATTTTAATCAAATTTTATATATTCAAAAATATCATTTAAAAATTGGTTTATATTTCATCCTTTTTGGAAGAACTAATAAATATTATAAAGTTTGGAATATAGTTTTGATTTTAAGTTCAACAATATAAAAAATTTTTCACTAGAATAATAATATAAATACTACCTTACAAGTTATTTTTTATAATTAAGATTTATTTTGAAAACCTATTTATTTTCTGCTTTCAAATGAATCGATTCTTCAAAGAATAGGACCAAACTTTTGAAAAACTAGAACAAATAATCCATTCACTTATTATAAAATTAATAAAATACCAGCCAAATATTCAGAGTATTGTTATACAAAATTCTTATGTTTTATTTATTATTTTTATCCTATTCATAATCATTTGAATCATTATTTATTTAGTGAAGTTTATATAGATTTATCATACAAATTTATATTATGAATAGATTGCATTTCAAATATACTATTCCAAATATTTCTCTTTTATAAAGGAATAGTACATATGGCATAGAATACTTAATTGATAATTTGAATATTATTTAAATCCACTTTGATTGAATAATATTGAAATTTATTTTTTATATAAATTTATATTTAAATGAGTCTAATATGATAGTAATCTTGGCTGATAATTTTGAATGTAAGATGCCGCCTCTTTATTTAAACCTAAAGAATTTAACATATTGATCTATACAATATCAATATTTTTAACCAACTTTTATTAGAATCAAAAAGAAGTTAAATTACTCTCCCTCTTAATATCATTATTAATTATTATTTGAAGTTTTTAATTTTTGAAAGATTTAGCCATATTTTTGAATAATAAGTATAAATTTATTTTCAAATATTATAAATTGACATACAAATTTTAACTTTCTATTTAATTAAATCTGATCAAATTTTTTATAAGTATTAATTAAATTAATACAGCTTTTAAACACTCCTTGTTCTATAACAATTTATTCTTTATTATACTTATAATTTTAACTGCCTCGCATTATTATCTGATATGAAGGTTGTATTAAATAAACTATTTAAATAGTATTTCGCTTAGCATGGTATATTGCACTATAGCCTATATAATAATGAAACAATTTTTAGAATTTTTAAATATTTAACTGAAAATCATGATTTTGAAAAAAATTAAAATGTTCATTAGACTTAAAATAATTTAAAAGTCTAATATCAAATTTATACTCTATACAAAAAGTTCACACACCAATTTAATTTAATATATTATTATAAAATATATTCCCTTTACCAAGCTTTACCAAGAATTTGAGAATTTCAAATTAAACACAAATAACAAATAACAAATAATATTTAAAGACCTTCTCGAAATTATATTAATAATTATTAAATAAACAATTAATATTAAATTAGATATAAAATTAAAGAAATTTACTAGTTTTGAAAGAAATTGTAAATTTTTTAATTTCTGATTATTTTATACATGTTATTTGTTCTAAATATAAAATAAATATAAAATATATTAAATATTAAATTTTTCAAACTATATATATATTTAATTTGAATCATTTTATCATTAAAAATTTCTTAACTAAATTTAAAGTTGAATTTAATCATTTTTAAACTAAATAACTATTATCTAAAGTT
>JNEM01003740.1:0-10424 GCA_000697335.1 Conidiobolus incongruus B7586 | reverse complement strand
TACCCAAACTTTAATATCTATCTTTGTTTTATTAATTAATAATAAGAAACCTTTATTAAATCATTATCTATCTTAATAATAAATATTCAAAATTATATAATAAATTTAATATATAATATAAATGAGTAAAGGTTTTATAAAAAAATATACTTTATATTAATAGTAAAATGACAAAATTCATAAAACAATATAGTTTAGATATATAATAAAATAATATAATTAAAAGTTTAACAAATTTTATTTTAATAGTATAATTATCATATAAATCAATTATTAATAAGTTTGAAAATAAAATATTAATATTATATTATATATAAAATTAATAAAGTTTAAAATTTTAGAAAATTTAATTTTAATTGGATCGTTATTATAAATTGAGTAATTTATATAAAAGTATAATAATGATAATTCATATTATTTTCTGATTAAATATTGATTTTAATTATTAATATATTATAATAGTTTTTTTTAAATATAGGATATATTAATAATCACAAGAATTATAGCCTAAAGAGTAAATTAATTAAAATAATCTTATTGTAATTTAATTTAAATAATATCTTATAATATTAAATCAATGAATTATATAATTATTATTAAAAAATTAAAAGACTAGATTTTTAAATTTTTATATATATTTTTATATAATTTGATTTATTATAAATTATATAATTTATTTATACTTTTATAGATAAACTAATTAAATAAATCATATTAAAATATCTAATAAACTAGTTATTTCTTTTTTGTCTCAATTTTTATTATTTTTTATTTTTATATTTTTTCTAAGATTAAGGTTATATTCTGTTAATATTATAGTATATTGGTATTACCTAATATAAATTTTAATATATCAGTCACTAATCTTAGTTTAAAGCTTAATTAAACTTTGTTTATATTTACACATTATATTCTATTCTATCTTACTATGTTTTGTACCATATTACTTTTATATTAAGTATTTCCCTATATTAAATCAGTAATTCTATTTTTATATTTATAAAAAATATATATTATGGTTAATTTAACCTTGAAATATTAATAGTAACTTAATAATAATGGTTTTAATTTTAAGAATCTATAAAATCATATAATAATATAAAATAATATATATTAATCATTAATTATAAATTTAATTTTAATTTATTCCAATTTATTAGTATTATTTTTATTAAAAAAATAATTCACTTTAGTTTTAAACCAAAATATAAAAATATTTATTTTTTATTAGTAAAATAAAAGATAGAAACTTAAGTTAATAAATATATTTTAATAAATTTCCTATTTTTAAAAATTTTAATTGATATTATTTTTATTTATTAATTTTCAATTTGATATATTTATCAAATATACTAAGGTTGAAAAATAATAGACAAAATAAATTATTATAATTTGTATAAAGTTATATTTGAAACTTATTAGATTTATCAAATAAGTGATTTCTAAATTATTTTATATATTTGTATTATTTTAAATATTGCAAAAATAATTAAAAAATTGGCTTATCAAATTGTGACAATTTTTGTATAGCTTATTTTATAGATTTAAAATCACAAAGCTAGTGCTATATGGTGTTTTTGGATAATGTATTGATTTGATAAGTTGCTTGTAAATTTTGAAGAATATAACAAGATTTTTGATTAAGTTTGAACAATATAAAAAAAATCCTTTGGTTTTCACCATTTTGTTTGGAATGATTAAATTTAATATTAAATATTTAAATAAAAATTTAATAAAAGATGATTATTGATGAATGTATATCTTCAAACTAAGTCTCTCTGATTTTTTATAAGATGTAGCTCAAAAACTGCTAATATATGTAAAATAGTGTTGATTAGTAACCTCATTATTTGATTCCATGATTAATTTCATACATAAAGAATATATTTAAAATTACTGAATAATTGAGCATTAAGTGATTAAGGTAATCAGTAGGAATTAGAATATGTTTAAATGATACAAGTGTTTTTTAAAAAATTAATGAGTGAAATTACTTTAAAATTATATGGAGATGAAATAACGGTTGATCATATAATATTTATTAATTAAAATTTTTATTATATTAATTATGAATTTTTATATCCAATACTTCAATATAACTTGTATTGTGTTGTTCCAATTAATATACCCTTAACTTGAAGGAGTTATACGGAAATAAATATTTTAATAACATTGGACTGGAATAAATAGGCAACAAATTTTTAACATCATGAACAAATCAGTCTTCCGAGTTAATTTGATATTGATTAATGATGATAATCACTATCATGATAATTATCCAATATCCCAGTTAGAGTTAAAATATGTATACCTTTGATATTATTTATGTACATTAAAAAGTTTAATCAAAATCTAATAAACAAAAACAGAGTTCTTTGGTATATTAAGTTAATATATTTAATAGTGATTCTATTAATGAATGATTGAGTATATTAAATCAATTTTTTTGGAATTTTGAATATGGATCATTTTCAATCATTCACGAAAATTTTAGGTAAATTCAAATTGTACATTCGGGTCATTGGTTGCGAACAAGTGGATTATCATTATTAAAATTCCATTTTCAATAAAGAAATATTCCATTATATGTAATTTTAACTGGTTGAAAAGCTTGATTTGTTTATATTCAATGTTCTTACAATAGCTCTTTTTGGGGTGGTCTGCTCTTTGACACCTGATGATATCCAGTAAAACATTATTGTGGATTTCCCTTTGTTTTTTATGATTTATTGTAATTAGACCATAAAATCTTATGATGTGATCAATTTTTAAAATATTTAAAAAATTTCAATACATATATAACAAGGTTTAGAGTATTTGACATATATTACTAGCAAAATGAAATATATCAAATATCAATTAATCGATTAATATAGTTTTTCAATATTTATTATATTATTCTAAGGTAATAATTAGGAAATGCTTTAATAAAATTATATTTGAGGGATTATTAAACAGATCAGTTTTGAAAATTCATAACGATATTATAAATTATAATATTATATTAAATTGCCTAATATATCTTGCATTCTTAAATTATAATATGTTTGGTATTAAACTTAAATTGGTAATCTCTTTATTTTTGGTTACCAAATTCATTGTAATATAAGTTATGAAATCATAATTTTTCATCATCATCAAATATATGTTGATTTTAGTCATCCGAAAATAGCCATAAAAGACATTACATATCCGAATTTGAAAATTTACCCCATTTGATAATGATTAAACTTGTGGAAAATTTTTGATTACTGGTGTAATAGTAATTATTAAATATTGGATTTTATAAACTTTAAATAGCCGAATTAAGATTGCGGGGGCTCAACCGGATGCAATTTTGATTTTTCAGATTGATTGATTGATTTATGAAATTTTGTGATGAGGATATTAAAAAATTGAATAGAAATAACTCGTTAATAAAAGATTAATATCAGATTCCATTTTATAAATAAACATACCTAAATTATAACAGTATTCGGTACCCAATTGATATATGTTTTATGTTCAAGTAAAAAATATCTCTTCAATTGTATTTTTCTATTTTATTCAAATTTAATCAACTTTTCAATTATATAACGGTTAAAATCGGATGATATCATTACAATTTAATCCGACAGAATAACTCCTTTATTGAATATCCTAAATAAGTTACTAAATCAGGAAATTCTACAAGAAAGTAAAATAGTTGAACATGTATATAAAATTCGAATTATTCCATTAGATTTCATTATAACAGTTTATCAAAATGATTTTATATTTAATCTCAACTTTAATAATTTATTCCATTTATAAAATTTATAATTGGACTAAATGCCCTAAAGAATTGGAGCACATTCCGGCTGCCCCATTTCTCACATTCTTTATATTTTCTCTGTCCAAGAAGAGTTTCCCCGAGAAGATGAAGGAAGTATTCCAACCTTTGCTCGACGAGCATGGAGTGATTCGTGTAAGGAATGAAATAACATATTAACTATATCAAAATTAATTCAATGGATATTAGGTTTTTACTCATTTCGGATGGACTTTATTCATTGGTGATCCCAAAATTTGCAAGGAAATTTCAGCTAAAGCGGGTAAATGCATTTGGTATAATTCATATTTTAATCAATTAATCATAATTTATGATTAGATATCTTTCCAAAAACTGATTTCACCAAAATTAAAGTGAGCGAGCATTTGATGAAATTCTTTGGTCCAAGTCAAGTACTTAGCAACAACGGAAATGTAAAAAAATATATTTGTTATTTTTCAATCAACTCTCTTAATATTTTTATAGGAATGGAAGCGTCATAGAAAAGTGATCAATCCTATATTCAACCAAACTTGGAATACTCAGCTATTTGGAAGTTGTGCTCAAGATTTAATTGATCAATTCGAAAAACAGGCTGGCAAAGATGTCAAAGTTCACGACTTAATTCAGAGGTAGATATATTTAATGATATTAAAATTACAACATAATAGTAATGATAATTAGAATGACTTTAGATGTGTTTGGAAAAGCAATTTTTAATGTTGACTTCAATGTAAAACAAAAAATTAAGAAATGTTACTATATTTAACAAATGCTTTGGATTTAGGCTGTTAAGGATCCAAATTCTCGTTTATATAATCTGTATAATGATATTGTTAAGCAAATTTTTGGACAGCCATTATACGTTATATTGCCATTTTTAGAACATATCCCATATTTTCGTAGACCACAATTGGGAGAGAGATTAAAGGAATATCACCAATTCATTGAAGAAATGATGACCATAAGAAAAAAGGAGTTACAGGACAATTCGAATAAGCAATCTCAAGACTTAATTACTGCATTCATTCGCTCTAATGAAAATGAAGATGAATCAAAACTTACGAAAGAGGAAATTAGAGTAATCAATTACCAATTTAGTCTTTGATAATTCTTATTTAAATATATTTTTAGGACAATATCACTATATTTATTTTAGCTGGACATGATACGACTTCTAATACTTTGGCCAGTACTCTGTATTACTTAGCTCGTTATCCTGTAAGCGAAATTAGTTACAATTTAAATCAATTATCTAAATTGAATTTTAGGAAATCCAAGATAAATTACGTAAAGAAATATTAGAAGCCTTGGGTCATCCTCAAGAAGTAACCATTCCAACCATTGAACAGCTCAAACACATTCCATTCCTCGATCTAGTTAACAAAGAATCAATGAGAATTATGACGACTGCTGCAGTGCTCCAAAGAGATACAGCTCAAGAGCATACTTTGAGCAATGGAATTACTGTGCCTAAAGGAACTACAATATTCTTCCACCTCTGGGGCATCCATCATAACCCATCAGCTTTCCCCAATCCTCAAGAATTCAATCCAGATAGATTCGCTGATTTGTCTAATGATGAGAGTCGCAATTGGCAGCCTTTCTCAACTGGTTCCAGATCATGTAATTTTAATTCTAGATATATCATTAATACAATAATATAATAACAATATTTATTAGGCCTTGGTACCACTTTCTCATTAGTGGAACAGAGAGTAACGATTGCAATGTTGTTGCAAAAATTCGAATTTTCAATTGGAGTTGATAATCCTGATTATCATAATTTGAGAATTACTCCTACTGGTATTGTTCGTCCTTCCGATTTATCACTTCATATCAAATTAAGACAATAGTTATATTTGAAGATATTATTATAAATTTATTTTTCTATATTAAACGATAGTTAGGATGAAAAATTATTAATATTGCCAATAATGATTTTTTTACATGTTTATTTCCAGATATAAAAATGCTGTATGGATTATTTTTTAGAAATTACCAGGATATTTAAATTACCATATTAATATTAGTAGGAATATAACAATCATGATAACTTTTTCCTTTTGTATTGATTGATATTTGACAATTGATAAATCACTTGTTAAAATGATCAAACTAATAATCCATTTTATATATTACACTTTAATTACTTAAGGCCCTAAATAATATTAATCATTAAAAAGTATTATTTTCGTTTTAAAATGTTTGAGTATAAGTATTCGTTATGAAAAGAAAATTATAAAAGATATGTTTAATTATCAAAATTTATTTACTTAATTTAATAGATATAAAAATTAGTGATTATTTCACTCTATTTTAAATTGTATACAAATTTTATACTATTTTTTATACTTTCAACTTTATTATTATACTTCATTAATTTCAGACCATTCTATTTATGAATTTATTTTAAAAATGTTGCTTTCATCACTTTATTTATTAAATGATTGAAATATAGTATTATTTAATTTATTTCAACATAATATATAAAACATGGTCATTCTACGATTTCAGTATTATTTTATATTACAAATTTTATTAATTTTAATTATAGTTAGATTTTCATTATATCGAGTACTTAATCCAAATATAATATCCATGTAATATTATTAAATATCCAAGATTTATCGAGATATAATAACCATGTAATGATAAGATAGGAAAATCTAAATTAAAAATAGTCTGTTTATCTTCTAAATTGGGATTGAATCCTCAAATTATCTGGTTTAATAATTCAATTGGAAGTAAGCTTGACTTGGTGATTATGTGGGCTATTATTGGGAATGGATAACTCACTTTCGTAAAATCATTGAAATGATGACACGAAGTTCCATCAATGAGAATCCAGATCCGATACCTGAATAAATGAGTGGTATTTAATCAGAGTCATTTATATTTTAGATATTTTTCAAACATATATTATTTAGCTCCAGTGAAATTTGGTTGTAAATTATTACTTTGATCATTCGAAAATCAGCAGATCTTTCAGGGTCAAATTTATCAGCATTGGAAAATGTTGATGAATTGTGAGGTGAGGCTCACATGTGCTCAAATACAAATGCATCCTTGGGGACAGTAGTTCTTTTAGTGTATAATTTTCATAAGCTACACGTTGAATTGCAGTTACAGTTGTCATAATCCTTATCGATTCCTTAATAATCATATCCATATAAGGGATTTTTTCAACTGTTCAATAGTAGGAACAATGAGTTCTGTAGGATGTTTTAAAGCTTGTAAAGTCTCATCTCTGAGCTGTTCTTGAATTTCATATATTAAAAATTAGTTAATAGATTGATATAATATCAATTAATCTAACAGGATAACGAACTAAATAATATAATGCAAGATTTATAGTATTCGAGGTAGTGTCATAATCAGATAAATAAGTTTTTGCATTTTCCTTATCATATATTAGCTAACTATAATTTTTTCGATATAATTTACCCTAATTACTTCATAAGTTAGTTTTTCATATTCTTCCTTATTGTTAGATTCAATTAATGCATCAAATAGATTATCTTTATGTTGAGGTTTAGGATCTTGAATTTCTTGTTTCCTTAATTCAATAATCCTATTGTCGCCGTTCGGGAGGTCTGCTGGCCTTTAAACTTTAACCATATATCATGATTCAGAATGTTATCTAGTCACAAATATCACGGACAATCCTTGCACAATGGAAAATTCCTGACTATAACAGAAATCAGAGTTTCAATACATTGGCAAAGGATTAATCACACTATAAAAAAGTCATTGGGCACATATTTGCTCAAGGATCATCTCGATCATGGCCAAGCCCTACATTTTAAAATTTTAATAAAACCATTTAAAGTATCTAGTTAGTCGTCCTTAGCCCGTTTTATCGAATCTGTGTGGTCTTTATTGCAAGTCTACTTTCCAGAAGACCTGCACTATTGGTGAATTGATTGCATTCATCAATTTGACAGGAAAGCTTGGCTATTTTCAAAAACGGGACATACTCTAAAAATGGAAAAATCAAATTTATTACTTGACCGAAAACTTGGTGAACTAAATTGTCTCGGTGGAATAGTTTAGGATTTGGACCTTTAATAGCTTACAATTATTTTGTTAATTATTTTATGCTTCATAATATTATTAGACAAATTTATTTTAAAATCAATATCGAAAATTGGACGACCTAATACATCCAAAGTCATTCTATATATTACATTAATATCGATTCGGGATTCTGCAATTTCACAACTACATACCGTTTAATTAAATCATCAATTTGAACATCTTGGTGAATATTTCTTTCACAACCTTCAATTAATTCCTTAGCACAAGTGTCAATATTTCATTAGATCAGCCTTTGTGAATGGTAGAGTTCAAAATTTTACACTATTCCATTTCTATGAAATGATATTAATATCATATGTTTCAAAAATAAATAATAATATAAATTACATGTTCATTAATGCTTGTAACTATTTTCTCTCAAATAAATATTATTAAAATGAAATTATGAATTCTTAGATCGATTGGTTTTCCAAGTATTTATCTGTTTCAATTAAATTGTTCAAATTAGATTGATCAAAAAATACTAGATTTAAAATTTCCTTTGATAATGCAGGGTTACAAACAAATAAACTCCCCCTTGAATACTGAAAGCCTTATTTCAATATAATGATTAAATCTGAAAAGCTATGTATCAGAATATGGTAAAAATACTTTAACAATACCATATCGATTTAATAATGGTTGTATCGCTTTTTCCATTTTATTATTAAATGACTCCTGAGATAGCTTTGCCTGAAAATTTGCCCAAATTGGAGCAGATGGAATATCTTTCAATTCTTTAGTGCATTGTATAAAATTGTATAAACTGTAAATTAAGTAGAGTATAATAGATATTGCTATACAAAATATCATTTAGTTATATTTGATTAATAAAATAACTTTCAATTTGATGATATATGTTGATGATGAGTTGTTATTCAATATCAAGGATTTTGTAAAAAAGTTGGATAGTATGCCTGTTGGATATACCAAAAAGAAGGGATAAGTAATAATAAAGTGAATTGCTAATAAATCACAAATATACACAATGTCTCTAACCAAAAATTACAAAGATCTGGCATTATCTTAGTTCCTGACTCAATCACTAGTTAGTAAGTAATAATTTAAAGATTCAAGTGATCAAGGGATTTATGATAGAAAAAGGTATCTTTATTCTAGTGTCCTGAACTAAGGTTATATATCCATGGTAATTCATAGATTATGACTCACCTTCTAAAGGGTTAAAGTTCATCAGTATTGAGACAAAGGCTATGGATGGTTAATAAGGCCTTGTTGTATATCAGTGAATTAAAAGTGATAAAAACATCTAATAACATCATGGAAATGGCTTTATTATCAAAATACTTGCCTATAAAATATTTGAACTTTTATGATATTTCTTGGTCTAATCAAAATAAACAAACAATTATTATTGGTTAAATAATTCAATGATAATTTAATAGAAAAAATTACCTGTTAAAGTTAAAAAGAATATTAGAAAATTTGATTTACTGAGATATTTAACCTAAAAATTCAAATTTTTACCCCTTATTATATTATCATTCAATTTCTAAAATTAGTCTTAAATATAATCTAAACAATAAAGTAGATCAATCTTAAAGCAATATATTCTCCATATTCGAATCATTATAATTATTATAATATTATAATTTCTCACAGTATAATCAATTCTCTATCATTTTGGAATTACAATAAAATTTTAATTTGGGATAATTTATCAATCTATAATTATTTCATCAAAATTATTCTTTTCAGAAAAATTATCAAAATTTAAACTATTAATCTTAATGTAAAATTATTATTCAATTAATTCTACTTTATATTAATATTATTCACTAATATAACTTAGCAAAGTTGAACTATTTTGTTTATATTGAATTGTTAACCAACTTATTCAAAAGTTTATATATATTGGAATATAATATAACGAAAAAAATCTTGTATATTGAAATATAGTTCAAAAGAATCAATTTAGATTAAAATATTATTAATTATACTAATTATTTAAACGCACTGTAATTACCTATCTATTCATCAATTCATTAATTAATTTTGCATCTATAATTTAATTGGAAATTACCTATATATAAGTATATTATTTTATATGCTTTATATCTAGTTTTAAAATATAATTTTTATAAACAAAACTATACTATATACAAAGTAAAAAGTATTTTTAGTTAAAATAGTAAAAATTCTTTTAATAAGTTTAAATAAGAAATATTATCATAATAGAAGTAATATTTTTAATCAAATTTTATAAAGTTATATATATATATATATATAAAACAATATAACAAACTATCAAATTATTTAAAAAAATAAAGTTTTAGAGTTTAAATCAATATTTGCCTACAATATTTATAAAAAAAATATCAAAAAATAAATAATATTATTTTAAAATTACCAAGATGGAAAATTTTTTAATTTCTGATTTTATAGAGTTATTATTATTTTTAAATAAAAAAAATATATAAAATAAATAGGAGAATAAATAGGTTTGAATTATATACATTATATATATAATAGTCTTTTGATGAATAGATTTATTTTTGAAAAAATTTATTATTTAATTTAATTATATTTAAAATAA
>JNEM01003723.1:0-12877 GCA_000697335.1 Conidiobolus incongruus B7586 | reverse complement strand
ATTATTTAAAATATATAGTAATAATATTATAATAATTTCAAATTAATATTAATCAAAAAATATCAAAAATATATAAGTAATTAATTGTTTATAAAATATTAATATCATTTTGAATATATTTGATTCAATTTTGATAAATATTACATTATTAAATAATATAATATCTCACCATTCACTCATTTTATTTAAAAAAGCTATATTGATGAATTAATAATATTGTATATTTCACTATTAGTGTCAGAAACTAATCATCATATTATAATATATTATTTAATTCCTATAAAATTTTCTTAAAACAAGATGATTAATCTTTTCGTAATTGATCATTTTTCAAGTAATCATTTAAACCAAAATAACAACATTTAAAACAGTACTAAATAATACATTGTATTAATTCATATTAATTTCATAGTAAGTTTGTTTACTGTTAAAATTGTATTTAATTGATATCATATTAAAAATTTTTTCTTTTAAATGAATAAAGATTTAGCAAATATTTGAAGTTATTTTGATTTAAATATGATGTGATGATTCGGTCAAAATTGGATTAAAAATCTACATATTGTATTATTAATAAAGCAACACCAGTAATTACTATATATTTATTTTTAATTATTAATTATTCAATAAAAATTACGAGTTAATATTTATTGTATGATTATTACTATTATTTTATTTAATTCAATATCAATTTCAATTCAAATTCACCACAATATTATCCAATAATTAATTTATCAATAATTGTTTAACTCAACAAAACTAAAATTCAAATTGTCAATATCCACAATAGACGCGAACTTTACCAACTAATCAAACACTTGCATTATTCACTTCAAAGTTTTGATTGGTCAATGATATAAAGCCTTAAGTGGTACCAATTCAACTAAAATCAAATTTTTGAGTAAAAAAATCATCAAAACCCATAAATAACAACCTGAATAATTATTTTTTCCTCTTCAAGTTTTTATTTTCGAATTGGGAACAATTAACCCAATACAAATTTATTATTATTATTATTATTGTATATAGTATTAAGATGGTAAGTGAAATAAATCAAAGAGATTAGGATAAAGTAATAATTGTTGGAAATAGCCAGGATACAATTATTTAAACCAATTATACTCTTATCTCGGCCTTCGTTTCGTGTCCATTAGAGGAGATGGCAACTGCTTTTACAGATCAGTATCGGATCAAATGTTTGGAACTCAAGAACGCTACAATTATTTAAGAGGTTTAACTGCCAAAAAGTTGGAGAGTAAAGCTTCCGAATACTGCGGTAGTCTGATGCCCAAACACGAATGGAAGCAATTCTTGAGAAATGTCAGAAGAGATTGCAACTGGGCAGACTCCTTAGAGATCTTAGCCTTGGCTGAAGTTTTGAATGTTTATATTTTCGTTCATGACGATAGAGGTAATATCTACTCTTATCCTGATGTTGATCCTAAGCAAAATAAGAGGACTATTCATGTTTGGTAATATTGTTTATTATCAAAAAACTGGATTATATATTGATTATTGTTAGGTATGAGGGTGCTTCTCATTATTGCTCCATCCGAGGTGTCAATTCTAAAGTGACTAATGCTTTTAAAGTAATGATCATACCATCCAAGTATACACAACCTTTATTAATCAACCTATTCAATAGGCAACCAAAGTCCCAGAATTCGCTGGATGGGAAAAATTAAGCTCCCAGGATAAGAACAAATTCAATCTCATTCACCAGCTTGGCAATATTTCAGACTTTGAAGGTATTTCATCCCTTCTCAAAAAGTCTAGAAGTGACATGATGGTCGCTTTATCAAAACTTAAGAACAAATCCTTCAAAATGTCGCCAGCTCCCATTCAAAAGGTCAAGCCTGCCAAGAGACCTCTTGAAGCTGAACCTCAAGACGAAATGGATCAATCATCCAATGAGGGTATTAATGATAATGGCCAAAGGGTTAAAAAGGATGCAATTCAACTACCTAGAAGAAAGTCCAAATCTCCACCCAAGCGCCCACCAACTGCCAAGAGCATACCAGTGCCTTTGGACGGTTACAAGAACGTGTTCAAAGTACCTGTCTCTAGGGAGCAGTTCGATCGTTTTGTGGCACCTCTCTTCAAATCCGTCCCTCTTTCGAGCTACTTCACACCAAGTGTCAAAAAGGTGCGCATTTTTTAATATTTTCAACTGATTCAATTAGACTAGTGTGAATCAATCGGAAATATTATTACCTAAAGCTTTAATATTTCAAACTAATTTTAAATTTATATATTCCTTATATTTTTTATGTATTTTTTCTATTCAATAACTATTTAATCTAATAAATTTAATTTTTCAATCACAATATTTATAAATGATTTTTAATATTCGTTTACTATTATTCTTGAGGGGTTGATATTCCACTTTTAGGGAGTTGATCATTATAAAGGTCCTATAATATAAACTCTCAATTTAATTTATAATTTGTTTTGAAATTTGATAATATGATTAATAAACTAATAAGTAAAAAAAATAATTATTTAAAAAAATTAAAAATATTTAAAATGAATTAAATACATACAAATATTTAAAAATTATAATTTTCAATAATTTCCACTAATTTTATTTATTAATTCAAAATGAAAAAAAATTAGCAAATATTTTAATTATAGATTTTTCAGATATAATGTTAATTTTAAAAAATAAATTAGATATAAAATATATAAGAGTTGATATTTTCAAACTATATATATATACATATATATATTTATAAAATTCGAATTAAAAATTATTAATTAAGGATTTTGAAAAATGTTCTAAATTTTAATAAATTAAAAAAGATTAGATAAATAATAATATTTATGTAAAAAATATTAATAGATACATATTATTATGACTTCTTTATAAAATATATATTAAATATTTCTAATTATTTATAAGTCTTAATTCCTATAAGTTGATTATAATATTTCAATATATTAAATATAATTTGTTAAATAGATGAGTCATAAAACTAGGTATGTTCTTATTAATAGATAATACTTAGATAAAGATAATTAAAAATTTTCTGTTATTATCCCTATGATATAAAATATAGAAAAAGTTATTATGGCAATAAAGGCAATTCTCTATTATTTTATATATATTTTTTAATTTTATTCTTAAAAATGACTTCCAATAATATAAACTTAAATATAAAACTCAGCCAGTTTGAAATATATGGGACTATAAACTATGTGGTTTTATAATATATATATATATATATATATATGAATTTGACCATCCATATTATTAATTTATCTAACATAAATTTAAATTCATTTCAATATTCTAATTTTCAAAAAACAGTAGATTTTTTATAGTAATTGATATTTATATTAATTTACCATATAATAATTTCAATAGAGAATAATTTATGACTAATCAAATTTTTTAATATGATATATACTCACTTGTTTTTATATTAAAAAAGTTATCTAGATTTATATTTTCATACCAATTATTAAATTTTATTATATACTTGATTTTATTAAAATTTGTATTAATCAATTTTGAAAATTATTAAACATTTAATAAAAATAATTTAAACAGATGATAAGGTAATATAATTGTCCAAGTGATCTTTAGATATAAAATATTGAAAAATTAACATTCCAATTATCTGTACTAAACAGAAATATTATATATGGAATGATATGATTAATTTTGATCTATTCACAATTTCTACGAATATAAAAAATTTAATAAAATAACATTTCAAGTTTACATCAAATGTTATTCTGATAATGTACAAGATATTGTAAACAATTAATTATTTACATTATTATTCAATATTTTTAATAAATCTAAAATTAAATATTGTATGTTTGAGATATACTATTGTTTGTCAATACTTATGAGTAATTATTTAATTAAAGTTGAAATTTTTTAAACTCAACGATATAAATGAAATTAAGTTGAATATCATTCTGAATTTGGACATTTTAGTGAATTTTTCATCATTAGTAATAACAATTATATTATATAAAATATTAATTAGATATTTTTATCGATTCGAATTTTATTTATATACTTTAAACAAGAATACCCAATAATATAAACGTATATAATTATTTGTAACTTAAGCAATATATATTGAATTATTGTATCAAATCTAATAAAATAAATTCATTATTCTAGCCAATCAGCATAATCATATCAATTAATAAATATATATAAAGCATCATTAATCATTAAAGATTATAGTAAAAAATATAAAATACAATGAATATTACCAATAACTCTGCTTAAATACACAGATTGAATTCGTTATAATAATTTATAATTTGGCTATTTTTGATTAAAATTATATTATTAATATTATTACTATATAAAAATAATGATATTATTCTAATGAAAGAATTGTGGAATTTAATGAAGGTATGATACATGATTATTGTTGGATAACTTATAATAGAGACATGAAAATTATTTGGATTGTTTTGTCTAATTAATCATTAATTTTTACTTGTATTTCATCTATCAATTTCCTGTATATTTAAATACGCTCATCTGTATTTCAAATTTATCAATATTAAATATTACTATTAATAAATTTATAATTTAATCTCATTAACAATATAACCTTTACCAGAAATTTTATTACTTTTTTCTCAGGTTGTATCTTGTAATATATCTGAATTTATTTATTCAAATACTAATTCAATTATTATATTGATAGAATATGTTATCTATAAAATGAACTTATATATTGAATTTTAATAAAAATGTAATAATGAATTTTCCAAGAATAAATCTAATCATACAATGTTTTTTAAAGATGAATTTAATATCATTTCTATTAAGGTTAATGTCTCATCAAAACTATGACATTTAGTAGAATTTTATTATTTGCCTTTTGAAAAAACAGTCATTTCAAATTATACTTAACATAATTTACTTGATTCAATTAATTAATTATTGTTATTTTTAATAATTTATTGATTCTTTATTGTCAAAATATTAAACCATTAAAATGCAAAAAAAATTGATTAATTTTTTGAAACTTAAAAGTTCACTATCCTTGATATGTTAAAAAATTGATTTTTTTGTTTGTGTATTATTTATTCTGAGATATAGCCATTTAATAAGATTTATATACAAATTTACATTTTGAATTAATTTTCAATAATTGTCAATTTCTTAATCAAAAAATGATAATTAATGAGAAAATTAGTGTGAAAAATTTTGCACCAATTTCAATTTGAAAAAATGAATTATTATAAATTAATTGATATAAATTCAGTATTAAAACAAAACTTAAAATTCTAGAGCAAATTGAGATATATTATATTTGAAATATAGGGTTTTATCTTATTTCTTGAGCTGAGTATATTCTCCATCTCTTGATAATTTTATTCATTAATATTAAGTAAAAATTGAGTCAAATTTCGAATTGTACATTTACCATAAATTTTATAAAATATTCCAATAATTTAACATTCCCTCAAATTTTTTTCTCTTTTTATATATTAATTTCAAGTGAAATATATGCTAAAATATAGTCTATAGCATTTATATGGATATAGTTTATAAATTAAACTAAATAATTTAAAAGATATCGTATGTTTATTTATTTAAGACATATACCTTTGATTTAAGAATATAATTAACGTTTTAATATCCTAATAATTCCAATAACTGAAAAGAATTTTACATAGTGTATATTAATATTAATAAAAAGTATTTCCTAAACAATAAAAAATTATATAATAAAATTAAAATAAGTAACAATGATGTAATAAATTATATTAATAAAATTAAAAATAGTAAAATATAATAATTCAAATTCATTTAAGATTTTCTTATTGTTGGTTTTAAGTTGTTAAAAGTTTAACACAAAAAATTCCTTGGTTAAATGAAATATTATTTTCTCAACAATGAAGTAGATGTCAGCTCTTGTAAGTTTCTTTTATTTCTAAAGATTTCAAAGAATTATTTGGGTTATCATTAAGCCAAAATAATTAGTGATTCACCAAAGATTATCTCTACTTTAATCATAATTCTGATAATTCACCTTTGAACTTAATAAGTTTCAAATAATTCATTGTAAAATAAACTATTGATCACTACTTGAACTCTATATTTAATATTAAAACTTAATTGGTAGGTTGATTTTAAACCTTTTCAATAAGTAAATTCAGCGCTTTTTACAGTAGTATGGATAGCTTCCAATTTGATACAACCAAACGAATATGACAAGTGGATAAATGCTATTGTGGCACCCAATCATTAAAGCACATTCAAGAAAAGCAGAAATGACAGCAACTTACCCCAAATATTTTACCGAATCCATCTCTCAAATGCTGAAGGGAAGATGGGGTTTGTATTCGGTACAACGTCACTTCTCAAGTTGTATCAAAACAACTTTTGATAATTTGACAATTGGGCTATTAGCAAAATTTAAAGTTTTTGGGTAACCATAAAATATGTGCGGGATTTTCTTTCAAATTTTATTCCCTATATGTTCTTGGTTTGATTCAAATACCAATATTATTTAACATTTCAAAAGATTATTTCAAGCACTTATAATTAATTTGTTGAATAATAACTCAAACTCAAATAATAATTATCATATATTTGTATTACTTTAAAAATCAATAGATAAAGTATAGATAAAGTATTCATGAATAATTTTAAATGCTTAATTATAAAACTATATCATTTTAACATAAAATTGTATCTGATTAATTAGTTAAGTAGATAGTTTAACATAACTTATGCTGTGGTGACTCAAAATAATCAACTTCAATTTATTTTTTAATAAAATTATTGGTAGTTCAAAATTGGTCAAATAAGAAAATTATCAATCTTTAAATGAAATATGTTTATTGTCACAAGATATTTTTTCATTATTAAAAACAATTAATATATGATGATGAACACATTATTATTATTATCATAAAAGGTGAATTGAGTTTAACAAAGGGTTAAACGAGAAAACTGCCTTACGATAAGTAAAAAAACTCAATAATTAGCTACTAAATCAGCCAATCAAAACTAAATTCTGATTAACCACCAACCGAATTCACTTTTTTGAGATAAATCAGTTTAATGAACTCATCACTTCAAAAATATCCACCCATCATTAAATTAATCTCATTCGCTATAAATATCAAGTTCATCTCGCAATTCATTATAAAATTTTTTATTTTATTAAATTTATATATATCTTTAATCATAACTGATCTCCATAAATTTAATATAAGTTATATTATAATTTGTTTTGTTTATTATTTAATAAAATATTATAGTTCTTTATAATGTTAGCTAAAATAGTTAATCAGTATAAAGATCATATCGATATCAAAAACCTTTATAGAGAGTTCAGACCCATTGAGAAGATTGATAAATTGGATGCTTTCAACAGGGTGGTGCTAGCCGAAAGGGAAAATAATGGTCAATTGGTAGCTATCCGTACCGTGACAAAACATCGAGACCCTTATATAGTTGATTTGGTCAGAAAGGAACTTCATGAATTGAGTGATTTGACAATCAAATTAAATGCACAAAACTCTATCAATAACAACGACAAAAAATCGCCCTGGGAACTGTATGCACCGAGCAGCATTCACTATAACACAATATTAAAGAGAGATTTCGATCACATTCAACTCACTCAGTGGTTTGAAACTGGTACCAAATTTTATCTCATATTTGACGTATCTTCCCATCCTGATTTACGATTGAAACTTATGAACAGTCGTACAAATTCGTCCAATTCTAGATTAAATACAAAACATTCCTTTTCAGGGAAATTTCACAAAAATTTGAGACAATTCCCTAATATCTTTACACCCAACGAGCCCTCTGACAAATCAGTGCAGAGACCTAAGAGCATGCTTATTGTCATCTCGGAGGAACCCAGAGCAATTTCCAGATCTTTCTCCAAGTGGAGTCTCGGTCTATTCAAGCGCAAAGATCGCTCCCATTTCGAGGTGACCTCCCAATGCGAGAACCTCGATTGGATGAATGAAAGTTCCATGATGTCAACACAATCATCGCAACCCTTCTTTTCATCCCCAACCGCATCCAGTTCCACATTCAGCTTGAGAAGCTCGACACTCCGCAAACACAACAGGACCACCATCAACCTCAATTCTCCCCATCAGCACAATATCCAGACCAAGTTCCAAAAATCCAAATTGATCTCCACTCTCAAGCACACTCTGAAGAAAACTACATCCACGCACTCTTTAAATCCCAGAAAAGCGTGGATGTCAACAGCTGATCTCGGGGTCGCCACACGCTCCCATTGTAACAGCAATCCACCACAAGCTAACATCATTAATGGGGATTTCTACAATCGCACTAAATGTCTAAATCCTACATGATTCCAAATGGACCAATTGGAAAAACCCAACTTAAAATTAGCACGAAATCATTAGTTATCAGTACATCTTGAGGGATCTTAATTAATCATTTCATTCTAATGAAAATCCCTTTGTCAACTGATAATTTTGTAAATAAAAAATTTTTTATTTAATATATTTTCGTCATCATTAAAATTTTTTATATTAAATTATCAATAATAATAATAATAATAACAACTATTTTAATTTATTTTATTCGTTATAAATTTTTTTTAAAAAAAATTTTGTTAATTTAATTAAAACAAAAACATATATTTAATAATGAGTAATCACTTTTTTAATGAAATGAAATTATTCATTTTTTTATTATGTGAAATTTTTTTTAATAAATTCAGATAGAGGTAATTTAATTCTCAAGGATTTATAAGTTTATAATGTATAATTAAAATTTTTTAATATATATATATATATATGTATTTTAATTTAAAATTAAATTTTTTTAAAACAAATATCAATAGAATGATATGAAACTAATTTAATATATAATTTTTTTTCTTAATAAATTTTTAATAATAAAAATAACTTTTATAAAATTACTTAAAATAATGAAATTAAATGATCATTATGAAATCATTATTTATTAGAAAAAAAATATTCTCATCCTATCTAATCAATTGAATGGGTAATTTAGTGTAAAACAAAAACAAATTTGAGAATAAAAATTAATTAATAAAATAATAATAATAATAATAATACTCACTAAACAATCTTTTATTAATATTATTAACATAAAATTGTCAACTTTTCAAAGATTTTATTAGTTTTTTTCCCTATAAGCAATTGTAAAATTCTTCATTCGTTAAAGATTGTAAAGGAATGGTAAGAATATGATTAAACTGAGGAATTGACTAAAAGTGATAATTAAAGGATCTTCCGAAAGTGTGTGGGGTTTTCAATATCTCTTAATAATGTGCGCAATGACCGATGGGTAGAATATGAGTAAGGTACATGATCGTGATGGTGAAAAAATGACGAAGATGATGAGTTTGTGCTTGCAGTAGCTCAACTTCTTCAATTTTGTTATTCATTTTAGCATCATTCATGGGCCTACTGATCGATTGGCTGATGAACATCGTACTACCAAAATAACATATGAGTATTATTAAAGATGCCAATTTTAGATATACAATTTCGAGGACTGACAATGCCTTAACAATGTGGTCTGGATTCGTAAATGGGATGCAATGCGCTCCAGAATCGTTTTGCTTCACAGAGCGTGTCACAATTGAATAGATGCCGAGAGCCACATTTACAGAAATATTGAGACCTATGAAAAAGTACCAGAATACGGGGTGGATATTAATTTTCAAGCATCAATTCACAAATCGAATTAATGCCAAAGTAGCGACACACCGCACTTTTAAATGATGAGTCAATTGTCAAAGCATTCACTTGACACAACATACCTTCTGATTTTAAGACAACCCTACCATTAATTATAAATATAATATCGTATACTAACATCTTGGAACTCCACAATATGTCAATGGTAGTAATAATGAACATAACAAGTTTATCCGATGTAAATTATCTTACTCTAAATATCAATATATATAAGTGTCAGACCCGACATAGCAGAAAATATATATATGATAATAGTTTAGATGACTACAGGTAAAGGAGGGCGAGTTGTATTAAAAACTCTAAATAAACAAAAAATATATTGATAGCAATCCATTATAAATTAAAAGGACTTACAAATAATGAAAATTACTCCCTAAAACACTATAGATTTGCGAGTGTAATATTATTTTACCTGCAATATGTAAACATAAAAGACATGGATTAATCAATCAAACAAAATTAATCTGGAATGAGCAAATTAAGCATCAAGAGTAAAGATTAAGGATCTACTTAATAATTATTAATAGTTAGTTATGTAGCTTTAGGAATATAATATAGCATCAATGATACCAATTTCTTTATTGAAATTCTTAACATTTGTCATAAATAGAAACCATAAACATTATAATATTTATACAATTAATAAATTATATTAATTCATTTACAAGATTATAATAATTAACAAATATCCAATAATATATATATTACCACTATATTCCTTTATTATCTTTAATTTATAATTAATTTTGAATATATCTTTAATATTGTATTTACAATAATGATTATAAACTATTTAATATTTCATTAATTCTCCTAAAAAATCTATCACAATTATATAATTTTTAAACCTCAAACCAAATCAATTTAACTATCAAGATTTTAGTTCAAGTAGAATTAAATTAGAGTATATTATAGAGTGACAAACTTTCCTAATTTTTTTACTATCTGAACTTTATTTCAACTTTGGATTATGAATGTTTTTTAAAGTTTAGGCTTTCTTGTTTCAGATTCAGTTAATATTAATAATTATGTTATTATCCTTTTATTTGTCAGCTTAATATCAAATATACAGGTATATTCAAATTCTACTTGTAATTTAATTAAATCATTGATTATTTTCTTAATAAGTTATAATTATTAATTTCAATATTGAAAATAATTAAAACAAAATTTTTCAAAAGACTATAATGGATCCTGTAGATATATTTATATTAATTTTTTAATAATGGGAAAAACTCAGATATATGTATGAGTTTTCATATTTGATGGTAAATGATTAATCCATTATATTATTATATCACCGTCCATTAGTTGATAATCCTTTCTAAAAAAATTTATAATCTCTCAACTCGAATATATCCTATAAATGGACTTTTTTAATATATTTTAACACTCAAGTTCATTTTAGATGTTAGCAAATAGACATTATTTTAATATTTTAAATCAAAAATTTACTTACAATATGATTGAAAAAAATCCAAAAATTCAATTTTCGTGATATTTTGAATAACGTTTATAAAAATTATTCTTATAAATAATCATGGATATAAAAATCAATATATTAGTTTTTGGATTCTAAAACTTTGTCTACTCAATTGATTCACATAATATTTTCACTTTAATAATTAAAGTTATCAAAAAATTATGTAATTTTTAAATATATTTTAAGATATAATGATTATTATTTATAAAAAAATATAAATGATAATAATCAATACAATCAAATTTACACTTTATATTTTTGAATATATATTTCAAATTTAATTAATTTATTATTATTATTTTTTTTCATAAATGGAAAATATTTTATATTTTTGTTTATTGAATCAAAATTATTTATTACAATATGATTGTATATTTGTATTTCAATTTATTTTAAACTATGAAAATAAATCAAATATTATCAAATAAAACTATTTGATTCATTTATATATAATATTTTGTAATTTGCAAAATATAATAATATCTTATTAATTTTATCAATATGTCACTTTGAATAAGATTTATATAATAATGAAGTTAAAATGGTGATAACTAATATATACATTTTGGGCCAATATCTTTAATATTATAAATAACTTATATCAATATTTTAACGTTATATTAATATTTATATTATAAATTACCAGATAAAATGATTCATATATATTCAAATTATAAGATTTTCAAGTTAGAATCTCTGAAATTACTAAAATAAGGTCCCTTATATACTAAATTGAACTTGCAGTTAATAATCAATTATACTTTGATATTAAAATTAATATTAAGATAATTAAATTAAAAATTCATATAACCAAAATGTAAACTTTTGGGCGAATTCTCAAGATATATTATTACAAATAGTTTGAATATAACTGTTGTATTTATGAGTCATACATTTAAGCATGTTCATGTTAATAGATAATGCTTTGATAAAAGCATCTAATATTTTAGCTGCGTTTCTCTATAATATAAGAGTATTTTTTTATATTTGAACAATTAAGACAGATCCCTTCTAGCTTTTATACTTATTTTTAATCAAGTTCATAACACCATTTAACAGCGTTTTTATTTTGAAAAGAATGACTTCATATAACACTAATCCCAATGATAATTTTCACTATCCTAAAACTGATAGAACTGTAAACAATGAAGTTTTACAACAATAGCTATTAATTCAACCTATTAAATATTAATAAGTAAAATTATTTTTTTAATATGCCATTTCTAAGTTTATCTGTTTTATATTCTAATTTAAATTATATAATTCCTTAAATATCTAATTTTCAAAATCTATAATTTTTGTCACTAATCAAGTAACTGATGGGCATTAAGTTTTCATATATCCCTTGAATAGGTGGTTATACTATTAAGTGAATTCCCTTGCTTAGTTCTGACCAGTCACTAGTATAAGATCCATCTAATCCTATCAGGAATGAATTTGCTAAGGATTATAAAAACTTATATAACTTTATTAATAAAATATTATAAAATAATTACCATCAAATTAAGAAACTAATGGTAGTTCAATTTATTTAGTTTGAAATGTATTTATTACCTCAAATTAAAAAAATAAAAATTTTTCCAATTTCTGATTTTTTAAATATATTATTAATTTCAGAAAAAATATACATATATAATGAATAAGAAAATATATATTCTTAAAATATATATATAATAT
>JNEM01003718.1:0-15354 GCA_000697335.1 Conidiobolus incongruus B7586 | reverse complement strand
TTTTTTTTATTTCAAAAAAATTTGAAAAATAGATAAATTATTTTTAAAAATAGCTTAAGTATTATATATATCAAAATAAATTAATTCAAAGTATTATATAATCTGGTTATATATATTATATTTTAAAAATATTTTCGATATTAAATTATTATATTTTTTAATTAAAACAATTCCATAATATAAAATAATTTGATTTTAAATTAATATAAATGATTTGGAAAATAAATATAATTTTATTAATAATAATTCATAAAAATTATCAATATTTTTATACAGAGTTTTTCTAAAATAAGAACATTTACCTGATACTAATTATTATATATAAAAATAAAATTTTTAATATTAAATAATGATATTATTTTAATAATTCTATTAAAATATGAAATATTATTATTATTATTTTTATTAATTTATTATATGTTTATTGACTTTTTATATTTATTTTTATGACAATGACTTTTTTATAATCCAATTATTAACTAAAGATAGTATTTAAAGGTGAGATAAGCTTTTTAAAAAATAAAACCTTTAGAATAAAATAATATGCTTTCTGGGATAATATTATTTTAAAGAAATAAATCGAGTGGTAAAAAAACTCAGGCAAATTACCATCAAGTTAATCATATTATAATTACATAATATATAAATAAAACTTAACTTTATATAAATTAAATAATATAAAATTAATATATATTAATATATTAATTTCAGATCAAGTGTTATAATACCATTTAAAGATATATTAAAAGTCCATATATCTATTAAATATATATACATATATATAAATAAAAATTCTAATTAGTATCAGTTTTAAAAATAATAGTTGAACTAATTTGGATTTAATATTGTATGATAGGAAAAGATTTATAAAGTGAAAGATCAAATTATTCTTTAATAAATTAAAAAACTCTATTTCTTTATGATATATTAGTTAGTTGTGTATAATAAATGAAAATATCTAAGAATACACTTATTGGGAAATTCAATATAATGATGGATTAATTTAAAAAATAAATCAAACTACATACAAATCATTTTGAATCTAAAAACCTTATTACACAATGCATTAGATATATTTACATAGCTTTTAACATAAAATTCCTTTGAAATATGCTTGGTTTCAATAGTAATATTAAATTATTGATTCGAATTCAAATTATTTCCTTTAATAAACAAAAATATTTTGGTTTTTTAATAAATATTATATATTTACTCAACTTTCCTAATGTATCTAAGATAATAACGCTCAATTAATATGAATATTCAAATTAATTAAGCTAATATGATTGGAATTAAAATATTCATGTGCTTGGATGAATTTTTTTAGATTCGGCAAAATGAAGCAGTTTCCATGAATAATCAAGTTTAACCTTGAAAATTGACTCAAGATTTACACTTATATAATAATTTTTCCATATTTCCTTATTACTATTAATCAAAGTAGTAGGTTGCAAGCTGACTATCTTGAAATTCAATTAAGAATAATATAGAAAACATGAATTAAAATAAATTTTTCGTTTTAATTTTATCTAATTTACCCTTTGAATTGAATGATATAAACGATATATTTTTATCTATCTTCACCAATGAAATTATCCATTTGCATAATTCAATATTTACAAATAAATGAATTTCCAAAATTCATATGGGAGAATTAAAAAATAATAAAAGTACATATTTATGAATAATCCTGTTATTTTGATATATTTATGAGATCGAGAGTGTTCAAATTATAAATCTATTCATAATTTAATATCATAGATAATAGCATTGATATTCAGGTTTTGATTGTTGAATTTAATTAATTTTTTTCATATTATAATCCATAATAAAATACCTAATATATTATTCTTTTACTTAACTATATTGTTTTCATTAAATAAATACAAGGATTTTTTTTTCAATATATTAACATTAGTATTATATAGTTTTTTGACATCAATGATTATATATTAGGAATTTTGAGTAAGAGATAATTAAATAAAATTCCTTGAAAAAATAAAAAAACAAAATATCACTATCTATTTAAATAGTATTATTTTTTTATTAAAAATAATGAATTATTAATTTTGAAATTAAAGGAAATATATAAATAATAAAAATTATTGTTTTTAAACAAATTATAATATATTGGAAAATATATTATAATTTGATTTTAAAAAGAAATAAAGATAATATCAATTATTACATTATATTATTTTTACATAAATAATATTGGTTTTGTTTTCATTAGTTAATAATTTAATTTTTTTATTATTATATAAAATATATTATACCATATATAAAATATTTATATTTGATATTTATTAAACACTTATAAATCCATATAATATTTAAAATCCTTAAATTTTCATCAAACAGGATATTAAATAATATATATATATTTAATCCATAGTCAAAATAAGTAACGAAAACTAGTAATTTATACTTCCTGCTATTATAATCAGAAATTTGAAATTAAAGATGAAAAATTAAAATAAAGAGTAAAGCTATTAAATTATTATTGTAATTAATATAATAATGTATTTAAATTAACTAAAATAACTCTGTCAATTTGATATTTTTTAGGTAAATTAAGAGTAATATAGCAAAATATCAAAGTATGTATATTATGAAAGTTAACAATCTTTGATATTTATCTCAATATTTATTATCATTATACAATATTAAAAATGTATTTAATAGATGTTATTATCATAATAACACATCAAATATAGATATTAATTAAATCTTGGAAAAATCAAAATATCAAATAAAATATCTTTTCATAATATTAATATCAAATATTTTAAATTAAAAATAATTAAAGTCCAAAATCAAGTAATTAGCGTAGACTGATTTTTTTGATTATCATATCTATCTTTTGCTGAAAATATTCTTTTATTTTCGGTCAATGTGTGACAAATATTGAAAATTTTGTATTTAGTTTGATGATTTCATTTTTGGCAATTCCAATCAAACTTGGTGCCTAAGGAGGTAATGTGCATTGATAAAAAAAATAAGATACAACTCGAAATTGCATTTATTTTGACGAAGACATTGTGACATCGGTATAACACATGAGCCATTGATAGAGTTTGGAATTGTAAATAGCTGCTTGAAAAACTATTGGGCTAAATTATTTGCGAGATTAAGGACGGCAATTGAAGATTTTTGTATTCTAACAAAATTACTATATCATCTATCATCATATTAATTATCATAGCTACAATCACTTGATCCAAATGAATATTGATAGGAAGAATAGCACTTTGAAGGGGGTGATTTATGAAAAAATTGCTTTGTTATATAATTGATCCATTATCTGCATTAAATTAATAGAGATTGGTACTCCAGGTGCCATTGAGTATTTTTAACGCTATGATAATTGGGGTCCTTCATAGGTTGGTTGAACAGTTTAAGTCTGTGTTGAAGGACAATTAAAAAGTTCTCAATATTCACTTGGTTTGGTGGATGTTTCAATGCTTGTAATTCCAGTGTACTGTGATGTCATACTCTCTGGGTTGACTTGGTCCAAACAGTATGATAAGGTTGATGGAATTGGAGGTAATAAACAGGGCATTTCAGTTGAAATTATATTGGAGTCAAGAATGGAAGATCATAATCTTGGAAATATCATGGGCGGTCGTAGAGTAATCCAAATGAAATATATTGTAAGTAAATTTCCCACCAAGACTGGGTTCTATTTTCGTTATCTAGAGCACTGGGGTTATCGATTGGAATTAATTCATTAGAACTATCAACAATTCTCTCTAAACAGATTATTTGAACAAGCTTACACCCTAATCGTGCATTCCACCATCCTAACTCGAATTATTGTTCAACAAAATATAAAAAAGTAAGATTGGAATAGGCAACGCCAAGTACAGGGTGACCTTTTCTTGTTTCGCGTTGAAGTTCCATGGCCTTGTCTGCTATTTCCATAACATTGTCATTGGTTATCTTTATTGGCAATTTATCCGGGTTTTGTGTTTCAGAAATATAATTGCCTTCAAGTTCTAGTATACTATAAAGTATACAAGGAAATTCTATCATTAACATCATTAAATATGAACTGTGAAGTATACCATAAATCTTAGGTATAAGTTGAATATAACTTACTAAGAGGACCAGTTGGGTTTCATCAATCGCTTTAATCAATTTTTGTGTTGATTCATTTACTACTTCGCTCCATTTGAATATTGGTAAATTTGGATGAATTGTTTTAATGGTTAACAGTTCGCTTGAGTCTGAGCTTGGCTCCCAACTACTACTTGATGAACTCCACCCTTCATCACTTCCTGATTCTGGACTTGGCATTATTAATTTCAAGTATTTTTATTTAGATTTAGATTTTACTTTGACTGGAGTATACTGAATGCATATTCCTGCATGGATGCACTGCTTCCAGAATGGCTTCTCCCGATCACATGGTACTTTAGGCTGACGACAATATTGCATGACATAAGAACTACTGGCCTAAATGGGCTGATTATTTGGGAGTTACGGGTATAACTGAAAATAAATTTTTTGTCAACAAAAGATTATTAGTAGTTGGAATGATGAATAAATAACATCCGAAAAATGCAATGCAAAACATCACACTATTTGAAGGAAATTCGAGGGTTCTTAAAGTAATAATATTTTATAATTGAATATAATTAACTCTAAAAATATTATATTATTTGAAATACTTTAATGACTAAATGTTTTAATTTCACAATTTTCCGATTAAAATAATAAATATTATCATATATTTATAATTTTTGGAGGATCTCATATATTGCATTAAATCATAGATATGAAACATAAATATATTTTATTCGCCATACTTATTATTGAATTCAAGCAACCAGATACCATTACTCAATTAAAAATCCACTATTATTTAATGAAACTTAATATTAAATAATATAATCTTTAAATTATGAATAAGCTAATTAATACCCATAGCTCACAAAATAAATATCAGTCTGA
This sequence comes from Conidiobolus incongruus B7586, assembly GCA_000697335.1. Lineage (NCBI taxonomy): Eukaryota > Fungi > Entomophthoromycota > Entomophthoromycetes > Entomophthorales > Conidiobolaceae > Conidiobolus > Conidiobolus incongruus. The sequence continues at coordinate 10,398 of JNEM01003718.1, read as the reverse complement.
AATGAAGATTCCAGGTTTGATGAAAATGACTCCATATTTTTCTTATGAAATGTAAAGACTGCTATGGAATATCCTTTCCGATTAAGGAATTTTAGGTCTACACATTTTCTTTAAAATACATCTAAATATTACAAAATTTTGGACATTCATATCAGATTTTATATAATTTACTTGTAATAAAGAATTTTTTGTAAATAATCAAAAATTAATATTCAAACAAATAATTATTGAAGAAAATTTTGCATTACGCTTCATATAAAATCATTAAAATAATCAAAACACAATCATAAGAGTTCAATATATTATTCAAAGAATTGATGTTGAAATCAATCACTACCAAAATTGATGAATGGCTTTAGTTATAATTAATTAAACCACAAAAAATTTATTGAAAATAATAATTTATGCTAATTAAGAAATTACCTTGATTGTATATTCTTAGTAATATGATTGAATATAACATTAGCATAATTTGTTCAAAATATCTCAAAATTTGTATATATATGAATCAAATTATTTTATTTTATTATTTTTATGACACAAAATAATTCACTGAACCATGTAAAAAATATACTAATGATTTATTAAGTGTGCGAAATAATTTTTTATCGAATATATTTTATAATTAATAATGCATTGTATAAATATAAAACCATTATGATTAATTTGAAATATATGATTGAATACTTTAGAGCAATTTATATTTTATATGTTTACGATAATAAATAATTGAATCCTCGAAATTTTAAATATTGTAGAATATAATTTTCATAGTAAAGTTTATGGAAATTAAAATGTCCTCTTAAATATTTATTGTTGTTTCATTATATTGTTAAAAATAAACACCTAAATCATAATTATCAATATAATTTAATTTTAAATATTATTACTTTTTTCTACTCAAATAGAATCAAAATACTTTGAGTTGTATTATGGTTATAATAATAGACCAATATTTCTATAGCTTAGTACAATCAAACAGCCCTTTTGCTATTCTTATTTATAATATATAAATATGTCAATTTTTGGATCAGACATTCCATATGAATTATATCCAATTAATTCTATCTACATTAAAAACTATTGCTTGTTACACAAATTGGTTCAATGTTTCAACGAAATTATTTTTTCTTTTTTAGAATAGATTGTAAATAAAATCTTTTTTACTAAATGAATTATCATTTATATATGGTTCAAGCATTTATTCATTTGCTTGAGGTTATATTTTCTATATCTTGATATATATATATATGACATTAGATTTCAATTATATACAACGAAAAAATGCTTAATAACTAAATTTAATTATTTCGAAACTTTTATAGAAAGATTATTTGAAAATATTAACATATTATTCAGAAAAATAATTTTAATAACTAACTTAATTATAATTCCGCCTACGAAATTGGATTTTAATATGAATTTATCTCAAATAATTTAGTATTGAGGTATTGTTTATTATTAAAATGTACTAATTGATTATTATTAAGTTTCAATGTATTTTATAATTATTTGATTTTGATTTGTCTGTTATTTGATATCTTTTATTTGTTAATATTTTAAAAAGTTATAATATGAATATAATTAATTTAAATAAAGAAAAATGCAATTTTGATTAAAAATTAATAATTTAATTTTTTTAATATTTATTTAATATCACATTAAATATCAAATTTAACATTTTGTTCATTATTGTACTTAATCTAGCTATTGATTATTATTCGTATACTTTCCATATTAATTTCTTCACATAAATTATTTGATATTTTTAGTAATGTTTTATAAGATCCATAGAGTATAAGTCTATTCATTAATATATCATTCAATATAATTTATTGCCTTTATTTTCTCATATCAATAGTTTGATAAAGTTTTTACATAAAAAATTAACAGAATTTTAAAAAATTGATAATTAAGATTTGAAATCCATTGATGTAATCAGTACTCAGAATATAATATAATATAATATGTATAAAGAGCGATTAATTTGCTATTTAAATCATATTTTTATTAAAAATTTCTATTTCCTAGCTAAAAATAGGTGTTGATTAGTATATATATTTATCTTTTTTAATACTAAATGTTTATTCCTTTGTGAACAGTTAAATTTGTTCATCATAAATAATAGATTGATTGAAGCATTATTTAAAATAATTTTTTTACTTGTGATTAGGAAAATAGATGACTAAAACTTTTTTAATTATGATTTAAAATATAAGAACCTTACCAGTGTATTGATAATCTTATTTTATAAAAGTTGTTCCAAAAAAAATTAGTAATTGATTTTTATGTATTTGACTGGATTTGATGCATAAATTTGACAATTTTATCAAAAACTTACAAATCATATTTTTGGAAAATATTACGCTTAAGCCATTCAGCAGAATATCTGTCATTCTAATAGGTTAATCAATGTTATGTAGTTTAATTTATTGACAAATTACTTTGATGAATGATCGATAATTAATTTAATAATTTAATTAACCAGAATAGAGCATGGGATAAGAAATTTGAAATTGAAATGATATATATAATAATAGATTAGGTATAAATATAATTTCGAGTAGATTTTTAAAATACAGAGTTTAAGTAGAATGTATAATAAGACTATATACTTTATATTTTATAAGGGATAAATTTTAGTTTGGTGAAAATTCAAAATGTAATATACATGATTTTCATGTGCAGGATGATGTGCTTTGATATAGAGTAATCATTAAGGTATTTAAAAAGCTAATAAATTATATAATAATTTTTAATTGTTTTATATTATAATTGTGGTTATACTCGAAAATAGTATAAGTTTAACTAAATTAAATATTATAAATATAAATGCACATATTAGTATTTTTACAAATTACTGAAAAATTTTATTCATGATTAAATCTAATTTTTGCTGAAAATATGATTTCATCTCAGGCCAAAATGCATTACAATTTGAGAAGTTGATATTTAATTGAATAATTTCTTGCTTAGCGAATTCAACATAATTCAATGACATCGGTGGAAGTGTGCAATGGTAAAAAACTAACATACAATTTAAAAGTGTAAAATATCGTGCGGGGTCAAGTGTCACATCACTATATAGCATGAGCCATTGATAAATTCTGGAATTATTAACTGCTGCATAAAATCCTTTGGAGCTGAATTTTTGAGCCACAATGCTAGGGAATGGAAGGTCATTATATTCTATTAAAATGATAATATCATTAATCATCATATTTATCGTCATCGCTAAAATCATTGAATCAAGCTCAATATGAGTAGGAGGAAAGGTGCTCTCGAGGTAGTGGTTGATTGGAAACTGTTTCATAACATAATTAATCCACTCGTTGCATTTAATTAATAATAATTCATATTCAACATGCCAGTGAATATTTTCATTACTAAAATATTTTGGATCTTTCATGCGTTGATTGAATAATTTAAGTTTTGATTGCAGGATTGTTAAATATTGTTCTATAGCTATTCGATTCAAAGGTAGTTCCAATGCATTTAGTTCTATTTTACTATGGTAGCAAACTTTCGATTTTGATCTCCCTAAATTATCATTATTGTTGTCTTGGTGAAAGTTTAGGAAATGCACCGGACATTTTTCTTGAAATTCAATCGGAGCTAATATTGATAGCTCATAATCTTGAAAATAGTAGGAGCGATCGTATACTAAGCTCAGAGAGATGTCTTGGATGTAAATCCCCCACCAAGACCTTGTCATTATTTCATTATCTAAAGCATCGACATCGTCTTTTGGAATAAACTCGCGGGGGCAATCGATCACTCGATTCAATCCGATTCTTTGAGCAAGTTGGCACCCGAGTCCGATGTTCAACCACCCTAATTCCAATTGATTCTCAAAAATGTATAATAAGGAAAGGTTAAAATAAGCCACACCAAGTGCTGGATGATCTTTCCTTTTCTCTTGTTGGAGAAGTTCCATAGCTTTATCGGCGATTTCCATGACTTGATTCATGGTAATTCGCAATGGAACTGTATATGAATTTGGCTGTCGGCAAATGTAAATAGCACCAAGAGCCATCATACTATACAATACACAAGGGAATTCTTCGATCAAAATTAATAAACAGGAATTATGAACTATTGGATTTATCTGAGATATCAATTTCATATAGCTACCTATCAGAACCATCTGGGTATTTTGATCAATTGTTTTAACCAATTTACTATTTAAAATATCGAAAACCTCCAACCAGTTAAATGCAGGTAGGTTGGGGTGAATTCCCTTAATCACTTCAGGGTCACAAGAATCTGAACTGTGTTCAGAACTATTACTCGATGGGCTTGGAAGGCTGTAACTCTCAGATTGGGGACTTTTTTTAATGTAAAACATTTTTAATTTGGATTTGGATTTTGTTTTAACTGGTGTATATTGACAACAAATTCCTGAATGAATACATCTTTGGCAAAAAGGCTTCTGTTTATCGCACCGTACTTTTCGTTTACGGCAATTATCACACGACTTGAGGACAATAGGCTTCGAAATATTCATTGATTGCAAACAATTTGTACAAAGTAGATTTTACCCATTACCATTAATTTCTAACACAGTATTTGGTGTTCACATTAACAATATATACTATTTACTAACAATGCAACATATTTCACAAATAAAGCAATCAAGTTATAATTTTAGTTTTTAATATTTATAAAATTAAAATTATAATAATATTATTCCAAAAAATTAATTTTAATATCAACTTATTTTTACTTGATTAATTCCTATCTCCGATATTGATAAATAATTTTTTACATAAATTAATACGAAACTTAAACTAATTACAGTCCAATTATTTACCCGCCTCATAATGGTGCAATTAGAATTCTATAACACAAAATTTTCAATTAATGCCTCACTTAAAAGTATAGATAATATATTCTTGTAATTGGCTGAGAGAGTTCACAATTATAATCAAAATTTATTTATTCTACCGCTAGTATTTCCAATATATGATTAATAAAATTAATAACGATATAGCAATTTTTATTGTTGATATATTTTTTATAGTTTAATGTTTAAATTTTGAATATAGTTGTATTTTAATGATGATTACTCTTAAATTTAATCAAATTTTAAATTTATTAAAAAAATATTACCAAATATAAGCTGGCGCTTATAATAATAAATTTTTTATATAATAAAAATTATAGATTATATCAACTATCATAGAATGATACATATTCAAAATTATTAATCTTATTGTGTGACAACATTATCGCCATATTGAACACATTATCAATCTTAGATTATCAAAATTATTTCTAATATTATGCATCAACCATTGAAATGGATTTAGGATTTTTATTTTTAAACTCTTTATAAAATAAATGCGAGGCGATTATATTTTCATTATTCATATTAAGCGTAAGACCGATTTATAAATTTCTTCATTGATTTGAATTCTAGATCCAACTAATTTTTTAAAAGATCAATTATTGAAATGATATTAATTTAAATACATAATAATTGTCAATTATTATAATTTTGATATTAATACTTATTTTTTTTATTCAAACTAGCGCCAAATATATAAATTGGTTGAAACACATCTCAATAGCATGAATAATTTTGCCAATATATTGGAATCAAAGTTTCAACTTGTATAAATTCATGCTAAGGTTATTCAAATAAGTTTGAATTAGATTCCGATATTTTCCATTTAAAATTAATTTGCATATACCCACCGGGTTTTTTAAAAATATTATGATATTGTGTTGATTGCATAGTTTTACTATCAGTTTTTGGATAAAATTAAATTTATTGACAATTATTACATACTATTTATTTTAAGGAATCGTATTACATTTTTAAATATCATAAATTAATATTTGTACACCTTAAATTTTATACCAAAGCAATATAAATAATAAAGCTAATATATTGTATTGGATTATTATAAATTATAATACAATTCTTTTATTAAATTATTCCATCTAATTCAAATATTACCTGATCTAATCGTTACTAAAAAGCATCCGATACCGATTTTAATTTGTGTCAAAATTTAGGATTTATGCATGAATTTTATTAATCAATAATTAAAAATTTGGATAATAGCTACAATACTAACTTTGAAAATTATTAAGTAAAAGTTCAAATAAAAATACAGAGAATGAAGTTATTTTTTCATTTCAAATATTTTTTATATTCAACTTACAAATACAAATGATTGTTTGTATTTTTTTCATATTGTATATTGTTTCAATTGTCTAATAATATCAAATTATATCCGAATCAAGTAAACGAAGCTATGAGAAAATTAATGTTGATAAAACGATATGCACTATTTGAAATATGATTTTAATTTATTCAAATTACAAAGATTATTTTTTATATTTATTTCAATTTATATAAATTTATTAATTTTGAGAATGATATAATGAAAATTTCAATGTTTTTACTTGTTATATTATAAATATAGACCTTAGTTATCAGTCTAATAACTTTATAATTTTATCCACAATCGGTAACTGAGTTGGTCTATTATATTATGGTTACGTAGATAACAACCCGCCCGACCAACTTTATCTCGCAATCAATCATCTTATAGAGATATAATCCCTGAATACACGTCACACCACCTCAAACTCTCATTATTCTCAAGATCTAATATACTTCTTTACATTACCTACGGCCGATAAATGGTCCCTATATGAATCATTGTAGAGATAATTCTCATCATCGCCTCTAGTCTTTTGTGAAGCCAATAAACTCTTAATTACCTAATAAAATACCATAAGTTAAAGTATCAGCAAACTATGAGTAAGCGGCTCCCTTCCCTGTTATTAATTTTTCACTAGTAATCTGTAGAATCACATTATGTTAGAATAAATTCAAAGAATTATATTTGGTTTTAATTATATAATTGTCGCAATTTTTGTGGTGATATAACTTCTTTCACAACTAGCATAATGATTTGTTTTTCAAATATGTATCTAGTTCTTTGAATTATAGTGTTTAACTATATATACCAACTTTTTCAAACTGTGAACAGTATATATATTAGTCAAAATAACTTAAAATTATTAATTAAATTATATTAAATGGTTTAATTTATAAATATCTATAAATATCCTTGATTCATAGGATATATATATATATATAATCAATATATTAAACGCATATTTAAAATTTATATATTAATTAGTTCGATATACGGGAACATATACGGCATTTATTTTGATATATAATGAATGCAATTTAATATTCTGAATGAGATATAATATAATAGAGAGTTTATTTTGATTTAATAAAAATAAATATATATTAAAATGGCAGATATAAAAATATTTTTTGTTATCAAAATATTGTTTTAACCTGAACCAATTTGAAAATCAAATAATTCATCAAAATAAGAAATGATTAAGAAAATTATATTTATTGTTTAATTGTAAAAATAAGTATTTCATCTTAAATATCACAACTAAAAATAAATATAAATTTTAAAATCAAAAGATAATCAAAATTAATTAAATATTTCAAGCTTACAAACAAAACAAATGTTGATAATTTAAATTTATAAGATTATAAATATATACAAATAATAATAAAATTTTTAACCACTAATCTGAAATTTAAAAAAATAATAGACTATAATCATGTTCGGAAAATTTATTCATTATTATATGCAATTGGTAATAATAATTATACTCTCATTATTTGATAATTTAATTGAAATTAATTATTTCATTAAATTCAATGGTAATTATTATATACAAATATTAACTCATTATTTTTATACTAAAGGATTTGATATAAACTTATTTCCTTTAGATATAATCTAATTAAATTGAATAATACTTAAAATATTTTTGTTACAAAAATTTTGAAAAACCATTATAAATTTATAATCTTTATTTTGTAATACTCTATATAAATCATGCTTTAAGTGTTATTTTTCAATATTTTATTAACAGTTTGCATGAAACTTATCATACTTATCGATTATATTATATTGAAAAATTTATTGATTTTTATTATATTATATCCTCTTAAAATAATTAAATCAAATATTCCTGACATTATTAATATATTTGTATAATGATATCTTTTCATTATTTTATAAGCAAATTGAAATTGTAATTTAAATTACAATCGATTTAGTTACATTAATTAGAATATATTTATATCATTGTCAATTTATTTGTTAGAAAATTACATATATATATCTATATATATATATATATATTAAAACTTAATAAATAATTTTATATATTAAAATAGATTTATATTATCAAAAACAGAATCTTTGGAAATAATAATTTATATCATTTTATTATAAAGTAAATTAGAAAGATTTTTATAGCTGTTTTTTAAAAATAAACTATATATTTGAATTATGGTTATACCACTAATTTTGGATAAAATCAAATTTTATTATATTTAATAAATAATTTTTGAATAATATTAAAAGACTAACGTTAGTTATTTTAACATAAAGCTATATTGATCAAATTTATAATTAAGAAATATAACTTATATTATTGAGTAAGTAATATAATATATTCATTTATTTTAAAAAAAATAATAATTTAAAATATTTACTTCTATATTTATTCAAATATATTATAAACATTATTCTATATCTTAACTAATATTAAACTAAAAAAATTAATTAATAAATATAATTTTTGAATATATTTTGATTAACCCAATAAATTAAAATATATTATAATTAATTTAATACCATAACCTTTATAATAATAAAATAATTAAAATCAATTAATTCTGAAATATAAATGAATATTAAAATATTACTTTTGATTAATCACCTTTTTAACAAGAAAATATTTTTAATTAATTTTAAATATTAATTTTCTATTATTGCCATAATTTCAATTAAATTAGTCTATACTATTTAGTAGAAAAAATTAAAAATTATTTAATTTAGATTTGTAATTATAATAATTATTAGATAATATAATTTTAATATTATAGGCTATATTCATAAGTTATTCTTGAACTATATTTAGCAAATTTAATTACACTATATCTTGGAATATATACTCATTCAGAAAATTCAACCTCGATACCTATTAACACATTTCATCTTTTCTATTACTAACTATATCCAGTTTGCAAAATCAATTGATCAACTTAATTATCTCAGATTATTTAATTATTTTTTTAAACTTCAATATATTCCGATCTTGAATTGAATATTAATTAAATTTAACACAAATTTTGATTATTGTTATTTCGATTATTTATGCATAGTATTTTTTAATAAATATATATTATTTTAAAGAATATCATCTTTTATTTCTTATTAATATTAATAAATTTACTATTTCATATTTATTTAAAATATATTTGAAATTATGTAAAAATTTACTATAATATAATCATTCTCATATTATATTTATTTTTGCCAACTTTGAAACTTGTTGATTTATGATCAACTATCATAACTGAGTATTGATATTATTCAAAAATGCTAGAATAATTATTAACAATATCTAGATTTTTGGATTAAAATATTAGATTCAGTATCATTTTCCATAAGTAGAGGTAATATCCATAAATTTAGAATCAATACCAATCAAAATACTAATATTTGCTTTGTTTTTTCGTCATAGCTGATCTTAGCCAAATTTGTAGCCACCCAATTAAATAAGTGAAATTTGTTCATTTTATATCCTGAAATAGAAATAAATAATCTTATAAATTTTTTAATTAATTACTATTATAGTATATTTATAATTGATTCATCATTTTCTAATTATTTAATTAAATATTATCATTTTAATCATGAATATTCATTAAAGGTTCCAATTTGTAAAATATATGGCACAAGTTTGTGAAACAATATTGAAACTTGGATAAGTATTTTATTTATATTTTTAGTTTTTGCTTAAATTGATATTCTTATTATTAATTGAACGAGCAAAGAAATTGAGTACAAAAATTAAATATTAGAAATATAATAATTATTAATAAATAAATAATTTAATTTTTTTATAATATTTATAATTTTTAATTTTTAAACATATTAAAATTTGCTATGACCAAATATTAAATTAATATGCAATATTTAAAATCAAGCAATAATTTACAAATTATGTTTATCAAAATTATTTAGAATTGGAAAATTAGTTTTTTAATTTATCAAAGATAAAGGGTCAATAATCAAATATTTTCATATAATCATTTTTTATAATCACATTTGATTACAAAATAATATTATAAAGTAATAGAATAAATTATATATTTTATAGTAAATTGAATTTCATATCTAAAGGTTAAATTGTAATATATTTTAAATATTATTATTAGCTTATATTTAGTTATTATTTAATAAAAAAACAAATGGTAAATTTTTTTATTATTGATATCTTAAATATATTGTCAATTCAAAAATTTAATAATTATATTTAATTATT
>JNEM01003702.1:0-12484 GCA_000697335.1 Conidiobolus incongruus B7586 | reverse complement strand
AATTAATAATAAATATAAAAATAAAATTTTATTATATATTAAGCTTAAAGAATTAATATCTTCCTATTATATTTATATCATAAATTCAAAAGCAGAAAAATATTATATTGTTTGAATAAATTATATAGTTATTATTAAAAATATATATAGATTGTGATTTTGATATATTATTAATATTGAAAATTAAACCTTAAATTAATATCTTTGTTATTATTATCATTTTTATCAAAATTACAATAAAATTTTCATTAAAAATATTAATTGAGTAAATTCTAGTTTCAATAATTATATATCATACTTTAAAACCTAATAGCTGTAATATGAAAATTTATTTAATACTATTAATTATATCAAAATAAAAAATTATTTCATAATATATTGAATTATTTAAAATATTATTTCAGATATTTATCAATTTCAAATTCAAAATATCAGAATAGGATATAATTCATAAATAATTGAAATATATTAAAAATAATTTATTGGATATAATTCATTAAATGAGCTGATCTACTGTTTCCATAATAATTATCTATAGTTTCTTCTATTGTAAAATTGAATTTCTTATATAATTTAATTGCATTTTCTCTATTAGGATCAACATGTAATTGAATTTGAAATGAAGGGTTTTTGAGCTGAATTAATTGGATCATTGTATTCATTAATATAGTTCCTAATCCTTTTCCTTGATTCTTAGAATCAACTCCAACTTTGATTAATCGATATATCCTATCATATGGATTATATTGATAGATTAAATACGCTATGATTGGATTTATTTTATCTTTAGCTTCTTGATTGAGCTTGTTTGTTCCATAGATTAGGAATGAATTATTTGACTTGAGCTCTTTAGTAAAATCCATCTGCTCTCCTTTTGGAAAAAGTTTTTTTTCAATGCTCTTGAGTTGATCAATAATCATTGATGAGTTCTTGAATGGTGATGGATATTTTTTGCCATTACAATAAAGGTATAGATTTAACATTTCGTTATTGAATATTTGAAGCTCTTTATTAGACATTTTAATGAATTAATTTTTTTCAACTTGTTGGTTCAATTTATGAATGAAGAAGATTTTTATTAGACCTAAGGACGAATAAAAGCGATATTTTGCAGAGTATATTGATCCGTAACTTGTGGGATCCACCCAAAGGTACGGTTCCAGAGTTAAGGGTTTTGTTTGTATTGGGAGTTATTAGGGATAAAGTAATAACAGTATACTCAAGAGTGGGAGGGGATTGTAAATGGTATTATGGGGCATGGAGTGGTGTTAGCAGTTTAAGGACTTGCTAAGGTGTTGGTTCAATTTATTTTAAATATGTGCTTATAAAATTAAAATCATATAAATCAATGTATGGGATAAAGGCATTAATTTTAACAACTGTTAGTAATAATATATTTTTGGAATTTATTTTGATATTTGATTAAATAGAATGAATTGAGTAGATTGATTAATATATATATTTCTAAATTATAATAAATGAAATTTTAAATGCATTATATTTATTAAATAATTATGATATTATAAAACCTATTTGCAAGAACTTTTTAATTCAATTTTAGCCTGAATTATAATCAGGTTGGAATTCTAAGAAATGATTACAAAACTAAGAAAACTGTTAAATCTAAATTATCTATAATATATATATATATATATATAGCATTACTTGATTAGTTATGGATAAAGATTTGTTTATATATGATATTTAATATCTTATAATGAAACAATAAGTAGGAATTAAAAAATATTGATTAATTATACTAAGATTAAAATAATAATATCAATATAATCGAATTATAATTATTTCATCTAGTATAAAAATTTTAGTTATACCTTAATATTATTGTGTATAATATATATTATTCAGTTTAATATTCCAGCCTATATATATAGCTACAATATTAATATATATTGCAAATTATAAATATGTGTTTTATTTTTATAAATCAAGGAAAAAGTTAATTATGTTTCAATTTGATCATTGTTTTTTCTAAATCAATTCAAAATTTATCTAATCAAATTATTACAACTCATGAAAACTTAGCTTTATTCCCTATATTTAATAAACCCATATTTATATTGACCTCACTATATTTTATAAATATTAGTTAATCTTTTTAATTAAAGTATTATTTTATTTAAAATTTAATATTAATAAAAAAAATAAATAACATTAATAATATAAATATTTAATATTCTATCATGATTATATCATGGGGAATATTCATTATACCCCTAGTCACTTGGATCATATCAGTTCAAGGAATGAGCGAAGAGAGAAGATTGTTATTAAGGTATGAAATAATGGTAAATATAATTTTAATTTTGTGAAATTAATTCAAGAATTTAGGGATGAAGTCAAGGTATTTTTTTTTAAATTTATATATTATTCATATTGTATAACTTGATTTGGATATAATCATTATTATTATTTTATATGTAATATATTTAATAAATCGATAATTTTAGGAAATGTTTTACCATAGCTATAACAGTTATCTTAAACACGGCTATCCAGCTGATGAAGTAATGATAATTTTTTTAATCACAATATTTTTTTAAGTTTTATTCTAATATTAGGTCGCTCCAATGACGTGTAAACCATTAAAGAGATTAAAAGAAAATCTGTAATTTCAATATTTATATTATTGTGAATTTAATTTTGATATTTTATTTTAAATAGTGAAAATGTTGGAGTAAATGATGTTCGAGGCAATTATGCTTTGACTCTAGTAGATTCTTTAGATACGTTAGCTGTAAATTAAACATAAACATGATTTATTTAGAAATTTTAACTTAGTATTTATCAAAGATTATGGATGATTATAAAGGATTTGAAAATGCTGTAAAGCTTGTCATCAAAGACGTAAATTTTAATGTCAACAGTAAAGTTCAAGTATTTGAAGTTACAATTAGAATGCTAGGAGGATTGGTAATTAAATATTTGTTAATAATTTTCAAATTCATTTATTCAAGAGGTTTTAGCTTTCTGCTCATCTACTAGCTACCGATCAAAAACTGGGATTTTTCCTGCCTTGGTATAAAGATGAGCTTCTTAACTTGGCCAAAGATCTAGGAGATAGACTTTTGCCAGCATTTTACAAATCTCCAACTGGGATTCCATTTGCAAGAGTAACTACCCGAATTTCAATGAATATACTTAACACTATTAACTTTCAATTAGATTAATCTCAAACATGGCTTAGTTAAAAGAGAGACATCTGAAACTTGTTTAGCTGGGGTAGGCACGCTAATGCTTGAATTCGGTACGCTTAGTAGATTGACAAATGATCCTAAATACGAGGTAAAAATTGAGTATTTCGTAATTTTCATTTTATTTGAATTTTTGAAATTATTAGAAAGCTGCAAAAAAAGCTTTAATGAAAGTTTGGTCGATGAAATTTGAAAATGGCTTATTTGGCTGTACAATTGATCTTAGAAAGGGCAAAGTAAATCACTTATATTATGTTACAAGTAAAATTAATTAATTTATAATTTAGTGGCTAAATTCAATGACTGGAGTTGGAGCTGGTCTTGATTCATTCTTTGAATATCTCTTGAAAACTGCTATTTTATTCGATGACAATCAATATATGGATATGTTTTATCAATCTTACTCTTCACTTTATAATCTTATAAGAGATAAATCAGGACATTTGTATTTGAATGTGAACTCAAAACAACTTGTTTTAAATAATGCTTGGATTGATTCTCTATCAGCGTTTTTACCAGGAATGCAGGTAATTTCACTAGACCCTAAATGTCATTATTGCTTTAATTTCAGTCATAATTAGGCTCTTGCTGGTGATCTTGAAGGCGCCATTAAAACACATTTAATTTATTATAATATATGGCAAAAATATGGTGCAATTCCCGAGCGCTACGATCTTTCAACTGGTCAACCCTCTATTTTATACTATCCACTTCGCCCGGAATTATTTGAATCTAATTATTATTTATATCAAGTAGCGTTATATCATTCTTTTTAAAATATGAACTTTACATAACTATTATATAGGCAACAAGAGACCCTTTTTATCTTCAAGTTGGAGAGATGATGCTATTTGATCTTCAGAACAATACTAGATTACCATGTGGCTATGGTTCAATCAGAAATGTACTCAAGATGAGTATTGATGATCGCATGGAGTCATTTTTCCTAAGTGAAACATTAAAATATCTCTATCTTTTGTTTGATACAAGTATATATTTGATTTGATTATTGTACAATATCTAATAGTATTTTATAGACAATATTTTTAATCGCCTAGATAGCTCTGCTGTTTTTAATACAGGTAACATTTTATATGTATTATTCTTTCAAAATTTCTGATATTGTAACTTTAGAGGGACACATTCTACTCCTTCCTTCTAGGTTCAAAAATCCATCAACGATTAAGCAATCTCCCATGCTACTGTCCTGGCCTAACACCTGTCCAGCCTTTAAAAAAGACCCACTCGTCTATTCTACTATCACGAATCGAGATGATTTTTACTATGCTCAATATTTATCACTTCAAAAGACGTATGATATTCCTGCCAATCCCAATTCTAGGACAAAATCAGTTATCCCTGCTTCAGTATCTTACGCAGATAAATTTTTGAAAAAACCAAAGGCTTCTGAGCCAGTCAAATCTGATGAATTAGAGTCTATATCAAATGAAACTAGTGATAACTATACCGGATCAATTGTTGAAAATTTCAAACTATTAAAATTGGCTGCTGATCAGTTTCAAAGGAAACCTACTGTTGTACCTCCTGATAGTGAAAATGAGTGGGCAGCAATGAGTGTCAAGCCATTAGTTGGAGATGCTGATGAAAGTATCTCTTCTATTCCAGCTGCATTATCTAACTTTGGTCCTCCTGCTACTAAATCATTTCCTATGAAAAGTTTAATAATCTTACCCAAGGATTTAAATGGATGCTCCAAAATCCCCGAATCAGTTTCAGCTAAATTACAATCAAAATTTGTCATTGTGCCCAGAGGAAACTGTACATTTGTAGAGAAAGTTTATCATTTACAACTAGCCGGAGCGATTGGAGTGATATTTCATAGCTATGTGGATAAATATCACTTCCCAGCAGTTGCTTATTTGAAAAAAGTCAACGAAATTATCAAAATACCTTCTGCATTAATTACCAATTCCTCAGCTTTAAAAGTACACGATATGATTAATAGGAATCCTAATGTTTTAGTTGGATTTGAAAAAACATCATATAATGAGCTTTTCTATAATGACGATTACTTAACTTAATATCTAAAATTTACTGAATATGAATCAATTTTACTTTCATTTTTTATTTATATTTTAATCTATTCTCATATATCTAAAATTACATTACTTTGTCATTCAATCAAATTATACCTCTTCATCTAATTAACACACTAAGATTTCATATTATTTTTGCAAACTCAATTAAATCTTTAAATTTAATGGATAAAAAATTCAAATTAGTTTTGATTCAATGATTATTAAATGAATTGAGTATATCTTTTTTAATTCATGATATATTAAAATTTTGATTTTTTAATATAATTAAGAATTGATCTTTTTGCCAGATTAGGAATTAATATATATTTAATTTGGAATTGTGAATATCATTTTAGTTTAAAATAAAAGTATAAAAAAATTACTATTATTGCAGATATAGAAATGTGATATAGTATTTTAATTATATTTATTGATTATATTGTTTAACAAAATATTAACTAGTTTTAATCAGATATAAAAATCACAATCTTAAGCTCTATTCATATTTATTATTAATTATAGATATCAACTTCAAAAATGCTAAATTATTAAATATAAATTATGATATTACTATAGAATTAAAGAAATGGGAAATTTTTTAATTTCTGATTTTTCAAATATATTATTAATTTCAATTAAAAAATATATACAAAACAAATAAGAAAAAGAATAGTTTTGAATTATATATATATATTATAATTTTTTAAAATTGGTTATTTAATTTAATTATGCTTAAACTAAATAGTAACTATTAAAAGTCTTTTATTTTAATATTAGTAAAACTTAACCACAAACCTTTTAAATTATTTAAAATTTACAAGTAACTTTTAGTAATAAAATATTATTTAAATTACTAATTTATTATTAGGTAAATTACTTTAAAGTTAAAAGAAAAACTACTTAAAATTTATTAAAATTTAAAAGATTAATTTTAACTATTATTTTTTCAATTATTAATAAAGTAAAAAATTATATTAAAAAATACTTTTTTATTTTAGTTAAAAAATTATTAAAATACTTTAATATTTGTTACATAATTATATTATATATATTAAAGTTTAAATTAAAATTAATTATAATAAAAATATAAAATAAATACTTTATAATTTAACTAAAACTTAAAAAAAAGTTAGAATAGTTATTGTTAAATAAAACTTACTAAGGTATAACTAGAAACCAAAACTTTTATAATAAATTATTATAATTAATAAATCTTAGATTTTTTTATATAATTTTTTGTTAAAACATTAATTAAAGTGTTAAATTAAATTAAATCAACCCCCTTTATAAATTTTTTTAAATAAATACTTTATTGATAAATGAATATTAATTGTTATAATAAATTATAATAGCATATGTTATTTTTATTTAGTTTTTAAAAAAAATTAATTAATAATAAACTTTATATTTTTTTTAAATAAAATTATTTCTAATTGATATTTTCAATATAATTTAAGAAAACCTATTATTTAACATAATAATTATAAAATACATAAATTTAAAATTGTAAGAAACTTTCTAATTAAAAATAACTAGAAAAAACTACTATATCTAATATATTTTTTAAACTATAACTTATATAATTATAATTGTTTTAAACAACTAAAAAACTAGTTTATAAAAAAACTTTATAAAATTTAATTAGTTTATAAAATATTAAATTTCAATCTTTAATAAAAAGAATTATTTTTTAAATATTAAAACTTTGTTAAAAGTATAACAAAAAGTAATTAAAAATAAAAGAAATTATTAATTTTATATTATATATTTACTTTTACTTTTTATATATTAATATGTTTATTTTTTTCAATCACAAAAAATCCCTATCATTTAAATTACAAAGTAATAGTTTATTTAATACCATAATTGTTGTAATAATAATATACCTCATTGTTAATTTCCTTTAATGATTTTGCATCCAGGTTATAATAATTTGTTACTCCAGTTTTATTAATTTTTATTTCTATCAATCTATCAAAAACATCATATAGTTCTAACTTAAATTCTCAAATTGCTTCAAAATATGCTGGCAATTTTTTATTTTTCATCTTTCTCAATTTTTTTAAATATTTAATAAATTAGAGATTTAAAACAATAACTAGGAAATTGAAATATTTCAATATGATAGACTAAATTGGGATAAGAGTAGATTTTAATAACTATTAAAGAATACTAATAACAATAGATTATTTCATCAAAATTTGTATATAATTACTTGCTGTTACTATTATCAATCAAACTCGTTTTTACAAAGTTTGTGAATAAAAAAATTCAAATAAATATTATTTATAAACCTTGATATATATTGAAGTCAAATTACATCATTCCGATGATATAGTTTAAAATATCATTGAATATATACCTTACTTCAAAGCAATCGATAGAAATTATTAATTGATAATACTAATTTAAATTTGATGTGAATTCATTGCTAAAACTTTTGAAACCAGAAAATTATATTAACAAATTTTGAAATATTAATTTTTTTGGCCTTAATTAAAAAATTAGGATATTTGTAAGGATAATATTTGATTAAACTAAATGTTAATTAGGAGATTTTGAATTTAACCTTTTTAGTTTTAAATGATTAATTGAATATACTTTAAAGCTATTCTATAACTATGAAGGATACAAATATACTATGGATATATTCATTTGAAGATAGATAATATTTGCAATGGAGACAAATAGCTTTTAATCGATTAATGTATAATTACATATTATAGATTGGAATTCTTGATCAATAACTGTGGCAACTGTTAGATTTGGTAATTAGATGGAATGATTATGATACAACTAATTTAATCTCATGCCAAAGATCCACGATTTTACATTAGATTAAATTATCGTTTCCTCATTTCATTAAAATATGTAAATAAATCCCTTGACATGAAAAATTGATCCAATATTTTATATCAGCAAGCTACAGTATTGAATATATGGTATCAATTCTATATTAGAGCAATAACGTGGTATCTTCAAGTCTTAGGCATATAGTAACTGTGAAATTAACGACATTATTTTCCAATCAAGGAATTTCAAAAAGAACATTTCTGACTAATTTATTTTCAAATAAATTCCGAATTTAGTAATATCAAATAACAAGTAAAATATTAATCATTTCATAATCCTTATGAAATAATTCAGTAATAATTATAATAAATATAAGAATACTTAAAAGTAATATATGCTTGATGAAGCTAATTAATTAAAAAATCAATTATGTGAAAATGAGAATATAAATAATTTCAATTATTTCAAATATATTTCAATTACTGAATTTATTAAAAAGCATAATTTGATTTGAATTGAATTCCAAAATAGGGTATACAAAATTATATGACATGTTTTGAGTCCCATTTTTATCTTAATTTCGTATAATTTATCATTTATGTAGAATAATCTAATCAAGTTTATCGATTGATAATGATATTTTCTTTAAATTATATTAAGGAATCAAATGTGCTGAAGTTATAATTATTTAAGCATGTCAACGACAAGCACTCATTTAATATAATATGATATTTTCCCAACTTAAATTTAATCAGTATTAGGCTGTATAATATAAATATACTATATTTACATTATAACATGGTATGATTTTAGCAATATGTCACATTGAAGAAATTTTAATACAGAGATGGAAATCTAATATCAAATTCATTCATCAATAATACATGATAATTTATTTATTCATTTTATTTACATTAAAAAGACATACTCTTCATCCTATATATTGATCCAAGGTTATTTTATATACACTCATATACCATTTTTTAAGTCACAAGGATGTCCTTGTTCCTGGAAATATGAACAATCTCTAATGATTTAAATGACGTACACGTACACCTATAAATAGTATACCTTTTAATCCTTGTCAGATTGTTTAAACCAGTAAAAATCTATTTGGTTTATTATTTCATTAAAAAGTAAAGCATGCATAAATTGGAGAATTTACATGTTGAACATGGTTGTAAGGAGAGTGAAAATACTTTATATAATTATTCTAATCAGGTTGAAATGTGGGGATAATCCTCTACTCCACACACTAAAATTTTAATTGACAGAATATTCGGTCTATTTTGAATAGGCTACTTGTCTAGGTATTGAATCAAGCATTATAAGGCTAAGTTTGTTTAAATAAATTGGGTCATAATTGTTGATTTGATCTTCACTCACTCATTATGAGTTGCTTAATTAATCAATTAATTCCATCCAAATTTTCACTGGAAAAAATCATATATAACTAGGCATAATCTCATCAACTAGATCGTTTATTTTAATTATTATAAATCTCACTCTCATATTCGTTGAGTGGTTTGATTATTTAATATTCCTATTTCCTATCAGCAACATGAAGCTATTCTCTCCACTATTATCCCTGGCTTCTATGCTTACTATGGGCCCTGTCGTAGCTCAAAAGATTAGGGGTGTTAATCTTGGTGGGTGGTTGGTTCTTGAGCCCTGGATTACTCCCAGTTTATTCGATCCATATCTTGGCCAAAATCCTGAACCAGTTGATGAATACACATTTTGCGAAGTTTTAGGCAAAGAGACTGCCTATACAAAGTTAAAGGCTCATTGGGATAGCTGGGTTACTGAATCTCACATTGCCGAATTGGCAAGCGCAGGAATTAACAATGTCCGTATTCCCTTTGGCTATTGGGCCATTAGCTATAGAGAGAATGAGCCTTTCGTCAATGGATCCTTCCCTTATCTTGTTAAAGCCGCCAGATGGGCTAAAAATCACGGAATCCAAGTGACTTTGGATTTACATGCTGTACCAGGCTCTCAGAATGGCTTTGACAATAGCGGACGTCGTGGAGATATTACATGGTTTTCAAGTGAAGAAAACATCTCAAGAGTGGTTGAAGCCCTAGCTCGTCTTGCTAGTTATTTTAATACTCCTGAATTCCATGGAACTGTTACTGCTATTGAATTGGTCAATGAACCAGCCTTTTGGGGCCTAGATTTGAATCGTTTGAGGAAGTTCTATACCGACGCCTATGCCGCTATCCGTGAGAAGCATCCAACGATTACTATTGTTTTGCATGATGCCTTCAGACCATTGTCTGAGTGGAGTTTTTTGGCAAGCAGTGGAATGACCAATATTATTTTAGACACACATATTTATCAGGTGTTTAGCAATGATGATCAGAAGCAAACTTTAGCTCAACACTTAGCCAGGCCTTGTACTAGAAGGGCTGACCTTGGGGAAATCAACAAATCTGTACGAACTGTCGTTGGGGAATTCTCTCTTGCCAATACTGACTGTGCCAGATGGCTCAATGGTTTTAACAAGGGATCTCGCTACGAAGGCACACTTCCCGATAGCACCCCCGCTTGCCCCACATGCAAATGCCAAGTTCATAATAACATTGGCGAATATGATGCTGAAAAACGTGAATTCTTGAAGTCATTTGCTAGGCAACAAATGGCAGTATATGAGACTAGTGGATCAGGCTGGTTCTTCTGGAACTTCAGAACTGAGGCCAGTCCCGATTGGGATTTCTTACTTGGTGTCAGGGAAGGATGGATTGATTTGAAGCAAACTCTTTCCCCATCATGCTAAAAATATAATTATCATATAGATAATTTATAATTTAATATTTACGATTTTCACCTAACATATTCTTTTATCTATAATAAAGATTGAACTAAATATATTTTATGTTTATATTTATATTTATATTTTACTAAAAAAATATCCAATACGTTTAATGAAAATAAAATAATTGATAATAATTAAACAAATCTGATATAATCTGTTGATAAATTAATGATTGAAGATGAATATTTTTTTTTATCCAACAATTCACATTTTTGAGAAGATCACTCCAATGTAATGAATTACAAAATTGAAAGTTTTCCAAATAATTGTCTTCTGGTGAACTAATATTGTAAAAAATTAGTTAGTATATCTGAAGCGAACAGCTAATGTTAAATAAAATATTAGAACGCTTCGATAGGCGGATTAATATGTGAATTGGAGTGATAATATTGGAAGCAAGTACAATCCAATCAGGTAAATTTAATTTTATATATAATAGAATATTAAATTGTTTGCATAAGTTAAAATCAAAAATTTGCTCATTTAGCTCATTATAATATACACTATAATTTTAAAATGATATATTATTCAAATAATTGAACCGTTGAATATTATAATTATAATTGATTGTTGGGTCAATTATTAATTATTGATTTATTCACTTTATCACATTCTTGAATTTGAATTAATAACATATATAAATGACCTCTTACTAAAAATTATATAATTTTTTAAGATAATAATGAAATTTTATAATAAAAATACTATGCTGGTTTGAAAAAATAAAATTGAATATATAGAATGATTATCACATATAAATACTGAAATTAGTAAGTATATAAATTATTAATAGTAAATATTAATATTTATTAATTAATTCTGATATAAATTATAAAATTAAATTAATATTTTATAATTATTACCTTGAATTTGAAGTAATGGAAAATTTTTTAATTTCTGATTTTTCAAACATATTATTAGTGTTAAATGAACAGATATATAGAAAATAAATAAGAGATTATATATTTTTAAATTACATATATATATATATTATATTTTTTCTGATTAAAAAATTAACTTTTTAAAATTGATTGTTTAATTTAATTATACTTAAACCAAATAGTAATCATCAAAAGTTTTTTATTTTGGTGTTAGTAAAACTTAACAATAACCTTATAAAATTATTTAGAATTTATAAATATCTTTTGATAATAAAGTATTATCTAAATTAACTATTTATTGTTAGGTAAACTACTTTAAAATTAATAGAAAAACTATCTAAAACCTGCTAAAATTTAAAAGATTAACTTTAACTATTATTTTTTTAATTATTAATAAAGTGAAAAAATATATTAAAAAACACCTTTTTATTTTATTTAAAGAATCATCTAAATATTTTGATATTAGTTTTATAATTATTTTATTTATATTAAAATTTAAACTCAAATTAATAAATAAAAATAAAAAATAAATATCTTATAATTTAACCCAAACTTAAAAAAAAGTTAGAATAGCTATTGTTAAACAAAATTTACTAAAATACTATTAGAAACTTAAGCTGTAATAATAAATAATTATAATTGATGAATCTTAAATCTATATATATAATCTTTTATTTAAATATAAATCAAAATGTTAGATTAAACTAAATTTACCTTCTTTATAATTCCTTTTAAATAAAG
>JNEM01003694.1:0-10800 GCA_000697335.1 Conidiobolus incongruus B7586 | reverse complement strand
TTTGGGTCGCTCAAGTACAATCTTTTTTCTGTGAGTTAAAAAATTGTACTTTTACATCTCGTAAGATATTAAATAATTTTAAATAAAAATATTGTTATTGATTTATTATTTCAGCGGAAGAATACAACGGCAAGAACAGAAACTACAAGTGTGAAACTGTATCATGCGAATGTATTCCAGGGAAGATGCTCTGCGGTGAAGAGGGTAGTATCGATATTTCTGATTTCCTCACTGAAGAAATTAAAGGTCCTGGTGATTTTAAATGCTCTGGAAATAAGTGTCAATTTGAAGAACCTGCCATGAATGAATTGATCTTGAGTGTTTTTGGGGATTCTGCTATTACTATTGACTGTAAATCTGGCGAATGTTTGTACCATTCCCAAATCCCTGGTCAAATTCCACCAAAAAAGCCAAGTTATAAAATTTTTATGATTGTTGCATTTTCAACTATTGCTATCTTTTTCACAGTACTTGGAATCTGGTTATACAATGTTTCAAAAGTTAAAAAAGACAATGGCTATGTTCCTGTCGATTTTGACGATGAAGCAGATAAACTCATGTCTCACCACGTTCCATCTACTTTAGTTTTCGAGGATGTCAGCTATTCCGTTGGTGATAAACTTATTCTTTATAACATTACGGGTTTAGTAGAACCAGGTGAAATGATGGCGATTATGGGAGCTTCAGGAGCAGGTAAAACTACTTTCCTTGATATTTTAGCCAGAAGAAATAAAACTGGGGAGGTTAGTGGTACCTTTTATGTCAATGGTAAAAACATTGGGGATCGCGAATTCCGCAAGGTTGTTGGGTATGTTGATCAAGAAGATACTCTTATGCCTACTTTGACTGTTTTTGAGACTATTATGACTTCTGCTTTACTTCGTCTTCCTAGAGAAATGTCTTATGAGGCTAAGAAAGGTCGTGTGATAGAAACCATGGCTGAACTTGGTATCCTTGGTATCAAGGATTCTAGAATTGGTAATTCTGCTGCAAGGGGAATCTCTGGTGGTGAAAAGCGTCGTGTATCCATTGCTTGTGAACTTGTCACCTCTCCTTCTATATTGTTCTTAGACGAACCTACATCTGGTTTGGATGCTTACAATGCTTATAATGTTATTGAAAGTCTTAAAACTTTAGCTCGCGATTACAAACGTACTATTATCTTCACTATCCATCAACCTAGAAGTAATATTTACACCATGTTTGACAAGCTTTTATTACTTGCTGGTGGTAATATGGTATATTCTGGACCAGCTAATTATACTACTGACTATCTTGACTCAATCGATCATCCTTGTCCTGCTGGTTTCAACGTTGCTGACTATCTGTTGGATTGGACTCAGGAACCTCAATCCAGAGGTTCTGGTTCAAGTAGAACTCATCTTCTAACTGGAATTTCGACAATGCCCAATATTGGACTCCCTGATAATACATTGGAAGGCGATCTTGAGAGTCAAACTGAATCCAATGTATGGGGATCAGATTCAAATACTGCAGGTCATATGATTCATTCAGAACCAGATGACATTCCAACTGTATCATCAGAAACAGTTAGGAATGAAGCTGATTATCTATCTAACTTGGTCCAACTCTTTAAGGATAGTGATCTGTATAAGAATATGATTGCCTCCATTGAGAATATTAAATCACAAGATCAAGAAGATGCTCAATCCACCCATTCGTCAATTGGTAGAGGGTATAAACGTAGTTCATGGTTCACACAATTTAAGATCTTATCTATGCGTACCTTTAAAAATCTTTATCGTGATCCCTTACTCATGCTTGCCAATTATTGCATGAGTGTGGTACTTGGTTTACTCTGTGGTATTTTGTATTATCACACTACCGATGATATTTCTGGATTCCAAAATCGTATGGGTGTATTCTTCTTCATGTGTGCTCTGTTCGGATTCAGTTGCTTAACTTCATTACAAGTATTCCAGCCTGAGCGTATCCTTTTTATGAGAGAACGCGCCAATGGCTACTATGCACCTATCACCTATTTCTCATCCAAGATCATCTTTGATATTATTCCATTACGATTGATTCCTCCAATTCTCATGGGAATTATCGTATATCCAATGGTTGGTTTGAACCCCGGTGTGGTTCCATTCTTCAAATTTTTGCTCATTTTAATTTTGTTTAATTTGACAGCTTCGAGTGTAGTATTTTTGGTCGGTATTTTAATCTCAGATCTTTCATTATCTAATTTAGTTTGCAGTTTGATTATGTTATTTAACATGCTATTTAGTGGATTGTTCTTGAATAAGACATCCATTCCAGGTTATCTCAAATGGCTCAAAGAGCTTTCATTTTTCAATTATGCTCTCGAATCCATGTTAGTGAATGAATTGAAGTACATGCAACTCAAAGATAACAAATTTGGATTGATTATTGATATTCCTGGCGCCAGTATTCTCTCATCCTTCGGATTTGATGCATCCGCTTTCTGGCCCGATACTATCAAACTCGGAGTCATGTTCATTCTCATGATTACTTTCTCTTTCATTTCGCTTCAATTGTTCGTCAAGGAAAAGCGTTAATTTTTTTTAAATTCAATAAATGTGTAATTTTAATTATTTAATTCTATTTTCAACCTTATTATAATTAAATATTTTAAATAATTAGTTTTATTAGTAATCTAATTTGGGTTATTCCTATCACAATTAGTAAACTTGATATATTTTACAATTTGTTCGAAAAATAAAGATTATTTATATATATCAGATTGAATTTTTATAACTTATTTTTTCCCAATGTATGAACCATTTTTTATATAATCGTTTGTTATTTATATATTTTATATCAATCTAGATTCGAATTATGATTATAAAGTTTTAAGATTTTTTGTATTAAACCCATTTTATCATAAGTGAATTGGAATAATTAAACCATAGCACTTGAAAATTCAATAAATTTGATAATTACTTTTAATAATGATTAAAATTTACTTATATTCAATATTTTATAAATCTAAAGTTTGATCTGTTATAATTGATTTTTCCTAAAATAATAATAAAGGAATATTATTTTTACATGATTCTTCCAATTGATATTGTTAATATTTCATTGCATATCTGTAATTTTAACTGGTTATAAATTACACTGATAGATCATATATCATTATAACTCATTATTTCACAAATCTATTTACATCTTCACATTAAATTTTCAAAATTAATATTGTCCAATAAATCTAAATATTTATATATGATCGATAAATTTGTTAAATGATGCTATTCGATATATAACTTTTAGTATAAATTAATCTAATTTAATGTTTGATTATATTAATAGTTATTGATATCGTGATAAAGATAATAATTTGAACCTGTTCGTACGTTTATAGCTTTATTTGATTTAAAGTACTGAATTCAAATTGATATTTAATTTATTTTTTATTACAAAATCAAGATAGTTTTAAAATCTATTTTCGTTAAATATTCAATAGTGATTCATGTATTATATTAGTTAAAAAGTCTAAATATGCAATATTATGACAATTGGCTCAATCAGTAAAATTAAATGATAAATAATTTTGAACGAAATTATATAAATAAAAAATCATGATATATATTCTGATATCTATTTCGGTACCCAAATTTAGAGCCTTATTAATCCACATTTTATCAACTATAACATAGAAATTAAATATATTTTGATAAATGTCTAAATTAAGGTTTATCAGCTTAAAGGTATATAGAATATTTTTGCTTTTATAAATTTTATATCACTATTGAAAATTTTCAAATTAATATCAATTGGACATAATTCTTCAATAAATCCAATTTAATAATTTTTAAGTTGACATATGCTATCAAAATACTATTGATTCTAAAATTCGCATATAAATTCATATATGCTAAAATATAATAAGTGATTATAAAATTAGCTGCAATTATTTTTTATAGTAATTGTAAAATAATTTTTCGAATATAATATGGTTCCAGTGAGATATCAATTTTCAAAATCTATAACACAGTAAAACAAATTTCTACCTATTACATGGCTTTAGGGATTGAGTTGCAGCGCTTAAAGAATAAATATAAGCTATTTATGTATACTAGTCTTAATACTCTATACCGTCACAATTTTCAATAATTTTTTGAAATACCTCAATAACAAATAAATATGAATATCTATATATTGTATATCAAATAACAAATTTATTATTATATCCGAAATATTATAGTAAAATAATATCATTAAAATAAAAAACTAATTAATCAAGTTTAGGTTCGATTATAATAATACAAATATGATGATAAAATGTATAAAACTAATATAAATTATAAATTTTATAATATGAATATAGTTAAAAATCTTTAATACAATTATTTTTTTTTGGGATTTAACCAATTAAAAAACAGCTAAAATAAACAAATTTTATCATGTGATCCAAGTTAATGATTGTAATTAAATAAGAAATTTATCATATTAATAATATTGAAAATTATGTGATCAAATTTCAAAGTGAATATATAAGTGTATATTAGATTTAAATATTATATATAGTAACTTAACTAACAATTATCAATTGAGAATTCGATATTCATGAACTTCAAAATATATTGAAATACATATGCTGAAATAACTGTATATTTTTGGAAATATATTTTAATTTATTCTGATATTGTGAAGACGTTGTGGAATGTGAACATTGTATTCATACTTACGAATATTGAAAAGAATATGATAACATTATAGTTTCTTACAATCTTTTTTGCTATTGAATTGTATAGTTCATCAAACTTTATAATTTTGATATATGATATAATTATTCAATTTTGAATATATCATTATATATTTTAAAACTAAATTATTCAAATTTTTTTATTTAATAATAAAATTAAAATATATTTCAGATAATGGATAACTTTTTGAATAAAAAGATTCAGTGTATTTAAATAAATTTCAAATTATTTCTAAATATTAAGCTTAATATTATACTTAAAATTAAGCTTATTCAAAGTCTAAGTAAAATATGTTACTTTATTGATAGTCCACCTCCAAATTTAATGGATAAATTTCCAATTAAATAAAAACTTGATGATTTTATAATCAACCAATCATATATATATATTTGAACTTGAAACAATTTTTAATCGAACAATAATTGGAACGCATAAAACTTTTCATTTAAATTTTACATACATTCTTCATTTACGATGTCAAAAATATTAATATATTTTTTCAAATTCAATTTTCTAGTTCCAGATATACGTTTATATTTCTATCATAAATTTATTCCTTATATTATACCTCTGAATTATTATATTTCTTAAAAAATTTGATTAATATATTAAAAATTTGTTTTTTAATAAAATGACCTTAATATTTTTCTAAAAATATTATTTAATTTTAAATCATGTTTATACAAAATAAAATATTAAATAAAATTAGTAAATTTATGCAATTTTAATTCTGATATTCAAGATATATAAATTATCTTAAAATATTTATATACACTGAATTCTTTCATAATAAATTAAATAATATAGCCTGAATTTCATATTATCAATATAATTTAAATTTTTTTATTAGGATTTCATACTCTTTTCATTGAAACCAATACATTTTATCAAAAACTTGAAAATGTATTTAACCTATTTTCTGAAACAGAATTTAGGTGTATTTGAATTACCATTCATCATAATGGTAATTTTTCTGGTGAATTAAATATATTAATTGACAGCTGTTGAAAATCAAAATAGACTTCAACTTCTAGAAGTGTGATATCATTTTAGCCTCAATGTTATATAATGCTTAGAATAACACATAGTAACATATTTTATAATGAGTATAAAAATAAGTTGTTTACCAATCTAACAAATTGCCATTTCATTAAAATTTATTTTTTAATCAAACTAACAAATGAAGATGTTTATTTTCAAAATACCGAATATTTGTTTCAACTATTTCACATATTTATATCCTGTTATTATATATATAAAACATTATTTTGAATTATAAAATAGTTGAAAAGAGATCTTGTACATTTTCATGCTAAATACTAGAAATTATACTAAGATCAACATATATTACCTGCTATCAATCAAGAATATATTTCGATGACTGGAACAGAAAACATATATTTTGCAATAGTATTTCTAAACTAAGTTCTATCTCTAAAAAATTCGTTGTAGCATTAAGTCATAAACTGGGTAACAATGACCGGAAACTTTATAGCAAGCCAGATGTAGTTCATACTATTTTCAATTTATTACTTCATAAGATAGAGTTTGATATTTATCCTTATGGATTCTTCGATACTTATATTTTATTGGCTTTAAAGACTAAACATAAATTATCTTCCTAGCAATAGGATTTTAAAAATGGCCAAGCGTTGTTGATTATAGAAGGTGTTTAATATTACAAATGCGATCATGGTAAAAATTCAGCTTTAAATTACTTTATTGGATAAACAATGATGTGCGCTTTCGATATTGTTCATATAAATAACACGGGTCCAACCCCATTTGAACCGATTGTTATCAATGTTATCAAAGTAGCTGGCAACCAGTTTAGTTCCTAGAGAGCTGAAACTTCAAATCACTCTATTAATGACTATTATTCTTCTAAAAATGACAAACCAACTATTATGTGCTATTCTCCAAAACCTACAAAATCTGAGGGTTACAAATCTTACTTCCTAGTACCAAGTGATAACCACGATATACTTTGTATGATTTACACTTGATTAATTTTCTCACATCTCATTTCTACTTTCCATTAAATTGTGACAACGTAAAGGGCTTTACATCAAAACAATGGAAAGATTTATTCCTAAAACTATTAAATCTCAACCTATCCTAAATTGCTAATTCTGTGCTTATACTTCGCCATTATACCCAAATTGCAAATTTCATTGATATAAGACGAAAAATTTTTATTACAGTCTGTCTCAATATTTTAACTCGATTTTGCAACTATGGAGAGAATTTAGAGTGAATTAAAATAAAAATACATTGAATGATGTCGTAATTATATTATTAGTAAAATTCAAATCAATATAAACATTTTAAATATCTTCATCTTAATTAATAAACAGTACCGAATTCGGTATATATTTATTTCCAATCAACACTCCAACAGTAAAGTTTACAAAATGGTGAAAAAATTTATTGAGCAATTCAAATCAAAATTTCAAATAAATTTGGTTTATGCTACATATTCAAATCAGTAAAATAAGTTGTTATATATACAGAGAAAATGTGTTGTAAATTTTATTTATCAATTTTTTATTCAATATACTTATATATAATTCATTTTGATATTAAACTCTAACTGTAAATTATAATTAGTTCATAAAATTTCGAATCACCATTTTTATTGTAAAATATTGATCAGATCTGAATGAACTGAGAGTATTTTGAAATATATTAAAATAGTAAAAATTAGAATTGTATTGATATATAATTTCCTTGAAATATCATATTCAAATTATATTCAAGTATTATATGGAACGTACTTTAGGATATCATTTATACACTATTTTAATATATGTGAAGGAGCTTTATTTTTCAATAATATTAGTGAATTAATAAATGAAAATACAGTCAAAAGGTTCCTACTTTAAATGATTTATTGATACGTTCGAATCTAGCCTTTGTTCACAATTTGAATTCAATTCATCCGTTTTTGGCACCAAGAAATTGAATTCTGAATAACCTTCATTGCGACTATATTATTTTTCCTTGAGTTATTCAAGGAAAAGAATAATGTTATCTTAACTAACTCAATTTTTACGTAAGTTTGTTAACTGTATATTATAATTTGATTATTAAAATAGTCGAATCATTGACTTTGATTGGTACTTTTCAGACTTTTGAATGAGTTAATGGATAACTCCTTGAAATCTAATTAGATTATATAGACGCATATGACTCATATATTAAATTAAATATTAAATATAAATTACTAAGAATTCATTATATGACCCAACATTTAAGTTATTAACAAAACAAAAATATTTAATAAAAAATATTAACCAATAAAATACCAGAATATAATATATATTTATGTGTGTTGAATTAATAACTCTCCCAAAATACTCTAGTATATTAATACAAAGTGATTCATTAATGGCAGGGTCTCATATATTGAGTTGAGTATAAATAAGTCCTATTCGCGTTATCCAACGCGCAAATCGTTCACCATGGATCTGAGTCCCGACAAGTCAACTTTATGGTAACATTTTTTAGCTGGTTCATATACTTGTCTAACAAAGGATTAGGATGGGAAACTTGGAGAGATGGATGAATGAGGAAATGGTTGAGAAGATTTGGAACTATTTTGGATATGAAGTTGATGTGAAAATGGTTGCAGATGCTACCAACAATTTTCCTAACTCGGGTTATTGCTTTGTCAAGTTCATTAGTTCTGAATTCGCAAACAAAGCTTTTTATAGTTTAAACAATGCTCCTATTCCTTTTAGAGATATGAGCTTTCGATTGAATTGGGCTGCTGGTTGTGGTGTTGACTCAGTAGGGTAATTTCAATAAACTACAGCGAAACATGATGAATGTTAACACTAATATATAGTGAGTACAAATTGCCTGAATTTTCTGTTTATGTTGGTGATTTAGATCCAAATGTAACTGATGCAATTTTATTCGTAAGTTGAATAGTTTATCATCAGAACTTGAACTGACTTTGATTATAGGCTCATTTCAAAAAAAGATATACGTCTGTCCGTGGAGTCAAGGTAGTGAAAGATGATTTGATGTCCAATAGTAGGGGTTATGGATTTATCCGATTTGGAGACGAACTTGAACAATTCATGTGTTTACTGGAAATGGACGGCTCTTTACTATTAAACAAACCATTAACTGTGAAAGAAGCAGCACCTAGACAAAATCCTAATATTTCTAACGTCGGCAAAATGGATCAATCCATCACATCGGTGTTCGTTGGAAATCTAGCTGATACTATTACACCTGAGGATCTTTACAAGTACCTTATAATCAACCATTAAACCTTTTCAACTCTAACTTAGTGAATCATAGTGAGTTCATCAAATTTGGACCAATAGTCACCACCAAAATTTTACCTTTCAAACATTGTGGATTTGTCCAATTCGAACAGAGATCCAGTGCCAAATCAGCAATTTTTGAAATGAACAACAAATTCATAGGTATTACAATATTAAATCTAGTTATATAGTTATTAATCTCGATGTAGGTTGTAATCGTGTTCGTTTATCTTGGGGCAAATGGGGCAATAATAATGAATTGAATTTCGAATAATTATTTAGTGAGTTTTGTATTGATTTTTTTTGGTCATTTTAGTTATTTATAAACATAATTGATTACTTATAAAAAATGATAAAGATTAATTTTTTATTTTTATCTATTTGATCAAATACATGGTGTTCAAGAATATATATATATCAATTGACAATAATCTAAATTTAGTATCAAATAATTTAAGTTCAAATACTTTAAAATTATTCATCCAGTATCATTTTATATTTATATTAAAACTATTATTATTACTATAATCTATTATAGCAATGTGAAGCATAATTATAAATCAATTTAAATATAAATTAGTGCTTTAAAATATTTAGAAGTTTGATATATAATAATACTATTTAAATATTATAAGTTGATTAATTTATGAGATTAACATTTAATTATATAATATATTCAACTGAATGAACTATTATGACTATTGACTTTATAACTAAATTAAATTGAAACTAGTCATTTTGACTAAATAGTAAAAACTCTGATGTAAATATTATATAAATGATCCTTTATCATATTATAAAATATTTAGGGAAAATTCAATTTATTTTTATATTAAGTTTCCAATATACTGTTTTATTAAAAAGTCAAAATATAAATATGAAGCTAAATTCAGATTATCTTTAAATCAATGCAAAAGCAAAATATTTTATCAATTAAAAGTAAAGATTGATAAATAATAATTAGAATATAAAATCCTACCAAAGGATTATAAAGAGTTTAGATTGAAAGAATAAGACAAAGAAAAATTATATCTAGTGATATATTATAATTAAATATCAACTTTAAAAGTATAATAATAATATTGATATATTTATTGAGTATTAACAAATAATTCTTATGTATTTTCAAAACTCCAATTAATTATATTAATATTACCTAAAAATTAAATAAATAAGAAATTTGTTAATTTTAAAAATAAATAAATAAGCAAGTAAATAATATTAATCTATATATATTTAATTCTTTTTTATTAAAAAATTAATTTTTAAAAGTTCATATTTAAATATATATAAAATAATAATTATTAATACTTGATTATTGAATTATTATTAAACTTAACCATAAATTATATAAAAATAATATTTTATTTGAATTAATTATTTATTATTAATTATTAACTCTAAATTTAAAAAAAATTATTCAAAACTTTTTAAAATTTAAAAATCTAATTTTAACTATTATTTTTTTATTATTATAGAATAAAAATATATTCAAAAATATCATTTTGTTTTAATTCAAAAACTCTTAATCCATCTTAATATTTATTATATAGCTATATTATATATATTAAGTTGAAACTTAGATTAATTAATAAAAATATAAAATTAATATTTTGTAATTATAATTAAAACTCAGAAATACTAGAATAATAATAGTAAAATAAATTTTACTGAAGTATAACTAAAACTATAGTATTTAAAATAAATTATAATTTTTATTATAATACAAATAAAAAATATTAATATAGTTTTTTTTATGAAATTTAATAAATAAATGTCAATTATTTTAATATATTATTATATTTTATATTATTCTTTAATTTTTA
>JNEM01003692.1:0-14046 GCA_000697335.1 Conidiobolus incongruus B7586 | reverse complement strand
GGTTTACCGTGAGTATTATAATCATCTTTCCATCTTGATCCGTTCAAAGTGAAATTTTGATCAATAGGCTGATCAATATCAACCAAACTAGGATTATCAATTTTCTTGGGAGCAATGCTAGTAGCTTGAGAGAGTAGCAATACTATGATAGGACGAATATGTTTACCTCCAACGTTAAAGTGATACTGTGAGATAGTGTTTAATACAGGATGACCCGAAGATAGAATTTCTTTGATATTATGATTTAATAAGGAGAGATCATCTTGAACGATTTGCCTGAAATCAATTAAAGGCTTTGAGGTAGGGTTCACTAAGGATTCAGCCTTTTTCACTGCTTCAGACCAAGCTAATTTGGAAGAATTACTATGAAAGTATCTGTTCTTTTTATTGATCAGGGATGATCTTGATACATATGATCTAAAATTCAAAGATGTGCGAGGAACAGATTTACTTAGTATAAAGGACATTAATATTGTAATACTGCTAAATTATTCTATATTTAATTAGGATGAAGATTAGATACTTCAATGGTTAAAATTAATCGCCTATATATTTGTAATTAAAATGATATTTGGATCTAATAAATTGCTGAGAAATTTCAGTAAGATCCGATTAATCATATAAATATCGGATAAACGCGGAAATTCAGATTCATTTCATCATCAATAATTTATCTGATAAGAATGTTTTAAACTTAAATATCTCTAGTTATATTGCTTACTATAATAAATATATTATACAATATTACATTGCATTACAAATAATTTACTTTACTTGATTTTGTATATCGACTTATTAAGTGCATTTAATTAATAACAATATTTGAAAAGGAATTTGTACCTCTATGTTCCGATTAGAAAACTGTCTGATTTAAAGATATTTATTTTTAAAAAAAATCTAAATAATATATTAATTTAATATTTTGATATTTGAATAGCCTATATTAAATATTTATATAATAATAAAACAAATTCGAATAAAAAATAGGTATACAACAAAAATGTGATATATTATTACTAAATTTTTGATATTTAAATATTTGAATCATATCACGTGTATCGAATAATGATCAATTTTGATAAATTTATATGAATTCAAACCTTACTAATTAACAAGTGTCGTGATTTGTAAAAATAAATTATAAAAAATAATGATTAACTTGCGAAGATATTGATTTATTCTATGTAAAATATTTTCTATTAAGTTCTTTAACCGAAATACTTAGTTCTCAAGTTGATTCTACTTTAAATGTCATCTACACCAATATTTGAGCTTGTAATTTTGGATTTCAATAGATATGTATACAGTACTAAAATCAACTTATTGGTCCAAAATACATTATAAAAGGTTATAAGATAGTTAATAGTTTTTATTATTTAATGAAATTTATATATTTATATACAAATTACTGATAGTTACTATATCTAAATAATCCAATCAATTCTAATTTAGAAAAATTTGTGCCGATTGGCAGATTCAAATATTAAAATAGAATGGAATGTAAATATTGGAAAATTAATGAAAAGATTATAGTGAATCAAGAATATGCAACCCAGGTTAATTTCGAAATATTAATATAGAGTTTGCATATAGTCAAAGTAATATTTAATTCAATAATAAATAATAAAATAAAGAGATACTATTCATTTACTATATCTGATTATGGATGGTTAATGTAGTAATGGAAATTTGAAAACCAATTCTAATTGTATTTTATGAAAATATATTGATGTAATGCTGCGATATGTATGATATTATATATTAGTATTGACTGGTGAATTTCAAGAACAGTTTGTTTAAATGATACTAATGCATTTCTAAAATATCCAATTTAGAAATATTCTGTTTAATACATCTACTTATAATATCAATTAATATTAATTATTTGTTGGAATATGAAAATCTGGTTGTGTTTTCAAATGAAATTAAAATTAGTATTCAACTTTGATTATAATAAATATACTGTGATTAATTTAAATAATACATATTTTATCACCACCAAAGATTTTTTCTATCAAATGTTACGTTTTAAGGTCAATTAGCTTACTATATTAAGAAAAAAAATTAATAATTTACTTTTATAGCAGGATATACTATATTAGGAAAATGTCTATTGGCCATAGATTGGAATTTTGTCCATACTGATATTTTATATTGAAACTTAGCAACTCCTATTGGCTAGTGCTTTTCGATTTCTTTTTTAGGCCCAAAAACTGTAGTGGTGATATATTATTTCGCAATCCAAAAGTTCATAACTTATCATTATGATACACAATTTATATTTAAATGTGTATTATAGAACTATAAAATAATAAAAATTCAATAATAATTTGATAATTATGTTTCATAATCAATATATTATGTTTAATAATCAAATACAATATTATATTTATATTCATGAATATTTACATTGTGATATCAATATAATCATGATATTTATAAAAATTGTTTTTATATATATTTGATTTATTTAATTTAATATCACATATTGATATAGATTTTTTGTGTATGACTTTAATATTAAAAGGTATTTGATTGGAAATAATTCATTTGAATATTTTATAACAATCATTATTTTAAATTTATTTAGTAACATCTTATTATTTTATATATTATATCAAATTTAAGGTAAATTAAATATGTTATATTAAATTAATAATTTGTAAATACATTTTGAACTTAAATAGATTAGAAAGATATACTTACAGTGAAAATGGTTAATTTTAATAATAAAAGAAATATTTGGAATTTATTAGCTTACATGACAAATTTATCTTTAAACAACCATTAGATTTTTATTATTTTTTAATGAAAATGTGGATACAAGTTATGACATCATTTTAATTTGTCAGCATATTCGAATTTGACTAGACCCAATTTTTTAAAATACAACAAGCAGCCAATCATAGCAGGTAGATACAGTGGGAGAGTTGTGTAATATAATTACCCATAATGGTTGAATAATTTAGCAAAATATTTAATAGAATATTAATTTCTAATTTAACTCATTACATTACCAACTGAATTTTAAAAGTTATTCATATTCATTACACATAAATTATATACTGCTATAATTAATTGAAATGTTACGACAGAGAACTGGTTCAGAAAGCGAATCTATAATAAATAAAACTAATGGACAGACCAATGCAAATTATTCAAATACCCATCCTGGACACTTTTCTATGGTTAGAAATTTCTATGTTGCTGACTTTTTGACTTTAACCAATGGTGCTTGTGGAATTGGCTCTATTCTTTCACTTTTGCATTATCAAGCAACTCGCGATGATTTCCATCTATGGTTAGCTTTTACCCTAATTCCTATTGGTGTATTTTTCGACGTATTAGATGGAAGAGTTGCTCGCTGGAGAAATGAAAGCTCACTACTTGGACAAGAATTGGACAGTTTGGCTGATTTGGTAAATATTTTCAATAACTTATGATGATGTTCTGAATGTTTATTATTAGATATCATTTGGCTTAGCTCCTGCTTGCTTGGGTTTTTGCTTAGGTTTAAATACCTGGTTGGATAAAACTGTATTGATTTACTTCGTATCTTGTGGTCTTGCTAGACTGGCTCGCTATAATGCCACCGTAGCCAATTTACCCAAGGATGGCAATGGTAAAGTGCAATACTTCGAAGGCACGCCTATTCCTACATCCCTTATCCTGGTAGTTATTTTGGCATACTTTGCTAAAAATGGTCAGATCGGCTCTAATCTTCCTCTTAGAGACTGGAAATTCTCTTTTATCCATTTCCATCCAATAGTGCTCATTTATTTCATCAGCGGTTCAGCAATGATTAGTCGTTCATTAAGGATTCCCAAATTTTAACCATTTTAAACCTATATCAATAATATCCTCATATTATTTGTATTCATTGATATTAAGATATGCTATCACACTAAAATATTATTTAATTTATTATGATCAATTTCAAAAATTGACTTATTCTATGTAAATATTTTATTATTTTACTCATTGTATTTAAAACTTTAATTTGGAATACATAAATTATACCTAGCGAGCTGCTTAATATATCTACTCATATTTCGAATTAGTAGTGATATAATACACATTCTAAATTACTCATATTTTTTATCAAATAACAATTCGAGTGTCTTTATATTTTCTGATATCGTCGTGTTAAATGCCAAATACCTCGATTCATAAAATTATTAAAATATCATTTAATTGTTTGATTCATTGATCAAAAACCCTAATAATAATTTTAATTAACTATGAGTTATTCTAACTCATTTGATTTTTTTCACTCATTTTATTATTAAACTCAATTCCAAAGTTATTAATTTTAGTTAACTTTATTTTATTTATAGTATATTAATAGTAATATATTTATTTGATAGAATCCTGATTTTTTATTTGTGAATCGGTTCATTGAGTATTTATATAGTTCCTTAAAAATAACCCCAATGTCTATTTTAAGAAATAATCAGTGATCTTCAATTATTCATACTAGTAATGATCAAGTAATGATATTTAACTATAGTTCAGTATTTATGTAATCAAATAATCATTTGTCAACTTGAAAATATTTTAATTATTTTAATTTTATTAAACTATTTAAATTTTCATAAATAATTATATAAAACTCCGCTCCCTGAACATGTAATTAACTATAAATATAATTTCCAATTCCTCTCATCATCTCAATTATTATGAATAAAGATCAGAGTTTATTAATTCAAGTACTTTAAAAAGTAACTATCTCATTATTTTTAAAACATTATGTATTTTTATTGAATACTCCCTTTTAAGTTTGATATATATATCAAAATTTGATTTTATAAATAATACTTGACAATATCATGATTGAACTATTTAATAAATAATATTAACAGAAATCACTACATTATATCAAAATATACTGTGTAATATGTTTATTTTATGTAAATACATTAGTTAATAAATTATGAAACCAAACGTTTAAGAGCAGTGATAATTACCACAATATTGAGTATTAAAATGCAAGTAGATCATTTTTAAGCAAGGAGATTTGCTGACTAAAGAAATCTCTATAAAAAGGAGTTGATATGATAGCCGCAATCGCTTACTTCTCCTTTGCAGCCCATCTCATTCAGAATGATATTATGATTTCACATCGGTTTATTCAACTTACTCAAGGTATCAGAGATGCGGATATTATTTCCTATAATAGTAATTGGTGCTAACTTATTAGATGAGTTTGATTCCCAATTTGTTATTATATAACTCAATTACAGTAAATATACTAATTTAGTAAATGAATATAAAATTAAATAAATGTGCAGAGATCAAAATAAGCTTTGTATTCTTATTTTAGCCATTACCAATTCTCATTCATTGGATATAATCATGGTTCAATGTTTATTTTAGTATATTTAATTCTTAGGATTTATATACTCAGTTTATTAATTAAATTATATTAAGGAATTAAAGATGATTGTTGATTTATTCGTAATTTTTGCATATGCTCTTGGTTTTAGTTTAAATATTGCAATATTCAATACTGCAACACTATTGTCAGCTTCTGGCATACTCTGGTGTTAATGATAGCTGTAGAGTGTACTGAGTAGAACCCTGATCCTCGAATCCATAATATAGCATATCATCAAAACTTGGCAAGTTAGATTTGGTAGTGCTATTGGCTATAGTGGGTGATATACACCTAGTTTCTGGTGTGTTGGGTACCAGAGTAGGGCCTGAAAACGAGTATTTCTTTCTAAAGGAAAATGGACGACTTGTGGTATGCTGGATATTCAAGCTTGGAGTAGATGATTTCCTCTTGATAGAGGGTAAGCTGGTGGTATCTAAGCTTGGTTTCCTTATCCAACTAATGAGCCTCAGCGGTGACGATAGATGTAAAGAAGTTTTCAAACTGTTTGTTACATTATGAACGGTCTTTGGAGAGCTGATTTCGGGTGAATGCAGTGATTTTGAGCTTAGCTCAGGTAAAGGCAAAGAAAATTTGCGCTTGTGGGGTTG
The DNA here is from genome assembly GCA_000697335.1 of Conidiobolus incongruus B7586. Taxonomy (NCBI): domain Eukaryota; kingdom Fungi; phylum Entomophthoromycota; class Entomophthoromycetes; order Entomophthorales; family Conidiobolaceae; genus Conidiobolus; species Conidiobolus incongruus. The sequence goes on along the minus strand of JNEM01003692.1, from coordinate 8,061 downwards.
ATCATTCATTAGTGATAAAGATGAGTTAATGAAGGCAATTGAAGAAATTAGTTATATTGCAGTATTTATATTGGCAATATTCACAAAGTTTTACTCCTTAAAATTGGTTATTTTAGTTAACCAAAGTTTATAGATCTAATAATAAAAACCAATCAGGTCAACTTATTTATTTATTATAACCACGTTAGAGCAAAGCAAAATTAATATCGATATTCATTAAACAAATCTAACAAAATTTCCCTATTCATCAGTAATCTAATTTAATTATTAATCAAACCACACCATATATCAGGAATTATAATATCAAATATCATTTATATTATGACACTTTTACTACATCCATATTATAAGTTATGAATTTAAATCATTTACTAATACAAGTACTCAATATAACTTGGCTGAATTTGACTATATGAATCATCAAAGGAATTAGCATTTAGTGGAGTATGAGGAGAAGGAGATTTTGATATAACATTTAACATTAATTTCATATATGTATATATATATATATATATTTTCTTTAATTCATGTATAAAATTAAAATCAATATAATTGGATCGAAGTATTAATAAGAAACTGATATGCTCAAACTATCTGAAATACATTTTGATAATTAATTATAAAAGTATATTATAAACATATATTACCATGATCTACATTTTTTGTCCATAATTACATCTTTTAATGCAAATATTTTTTAATTATATTAATTGTTTAAATTAGATCACTTAAAAACTATGACTGGTATTTTTAATATACTGTTGATTGTATGTTTGAATATTAAATCAAAACTATTCAACATATTAAAATTTGTTTATAGAAAAATAAGCCAATTACTAAATTATTACATATTTAAGTAAACACCTAAATCTAAGGATGGTATCCTAATTTTTTTAAATTATTCATACTGATATATCTAATTTGAGAGCTTAAACATACTATAATATGTTTATTTTAACAAAAAGTTGAAATTTATGAAATTTTATATTATTGGTTAATATATAATAAATACTATTAACATTTCAATTTAATATTATATATTTTTAATTTCGAATATTGATTTGGTCTTTAATCAGAGTATATAATTAATATATCCAATATTATTAATTCAAAAAGAAATAGAATTTTTTTAATTATTGATTTTTCAATTATATTATCAATTTTAAAAAGTCAATTTTATTTGAAATATGTAAAAGAATTAATACTTTCAAACTATATATAATATTTATAATTTTTTTATTAAATATTTTTAAAAATTTAATATAAAATTTAATTATAGTTATTATAGATAATAATCATTAAAACTCAATTATAAACCCTCTAAAATTATTTAAAATTTGTTATTAATTCATAAAAATCATAATTTATATAAACTGTCATTTAGAACTATTATAATATTTAAAGTTAAAAAAGATAATATTCAAAATTATTCAAATTTAAAAGATAAACTTTTATTATAATTCTTTTATTGGTTAATAAAATAGAAAATATATTAAGGGACATTTTTTATCTCAGTTAAACAATTATTTAAGTAATTTAATATTAATTATATAAGAATATTATATATATTAAAGTTTAAGCCTAGATCAATTACTAATATAATAAAATAAATATCTGATAATTGAACAAAAGTTTAAAAAAATTAAAATAGGTACAATTAAACAAAAATTATGAAAATTTAACTGAAAGCAAAAGTTTTTATAAAAATCTTTATAATTAACAAATTTTAAACTATTTTAATCAATTTTTTATTTAATATAAAATATGAAGTTAAAATAATCCTGTTAAAAAATTCCAATAAACACATATTTTATCAATAACTAAATATTAATTATTTTAATCAATTATAATAGTATATAGTTTTCTTATTTAGTTTTATAAAAATAAATTAATTAATAATAAGTTTTATATTGTTTTTAGATAGAGCAACTTTTAATTAGTATTATTATTATTATAAATTAAAAAAATTTTTATTTTGCATAATAATTATAAAATACACAGTTAAAATTATAAAAGATTATCAATATAAAACAGTTTAAAAAAGTTACCATATTTAATATACTCACTAAATTATAACTTATATTATTATAACTGTTTTAAGCAATTAAATAATATATTTATAGGGAAAAAATCCTTTTAAACAAATTAAAATGGTTTTTAAAATTTCAAATATCAGTCTAATAATAAAACTGTTTTTTAAGTATTAAAAGCTTGTTAATAGTATAACAAAGAGTTATTAACAATAAAAGCATTAATTTTATATGTTGTATCAAGTTTTATAAATCATATATTGTTAATTTTATTTAACAATGATTTTGAAATTTTACCATTATTTTTATTTTTATACTAATATTTTTATTTAATAAAAATAAAATAATATCAATGAATAAATATTTATAAGGTGAATGTAATAATTTAATTAACTAACTCAATGTATTAGTGTGAAATAGAATTGAACACAGTAATACAAGATTATGTATAATATTGTTAATTTAAAGAATATATATTAATATTAATAGGAAATTAAAACAATAGACATTTATTAATTAGGTATGTAAATCTTTATTTGACATTTAATATAAATCGATCAAAAAATGTAATAATATATTTTTTTATCTGTAAATTTAAATCATTTCACAAGCGATTTTTGATAATATACTATTTTAAATTAGTAGATAAATTATTGTTTTATGAACAAGACAGCATATTTGAAACGTATATATAATATACTCTGAAGAAAAATAGTATATATATATAAACACCTTATCAGTACGCTTCTCATTAATATATTTAAGCCAATAGTATAGATGGCTTTCAGCCAATAAATCTGAATTGGCAATTATAGAATATATATATATATACTTTGAATCTTAATATATTACACTCAATATATTAAAACATTAATAATACTTGTCAAAAATCTTTGAGAAAATATTTGCAAATCTATTTGATCAGTGACTAATTATAATTAATATCATATAATACATTTAATAAATGAAAATATGTTTTAACTAATAAAATTAAAAAAGAATTTATTGGTTTAACTAAAATGTTAAATTATGAATGCATATTGTTTTAAATCTTTTCGACGATTAAAGATGAGGCACCGCCACCACCATTGCATACAGCAGCACACCCAAATTTACCTCCTTTCTTGTTCAACACGTTACAAAGCGTGACTAGGATTCTTGCACCAGAGCATCCTAATGGGTGACCAATACCTACAGCGCCACCAAATACATTGACTTTGTCTTGACTCAAATTTAAGATTTTGGAATTGGCTAAAGCAACAGCAGAGAAAGCCTCGTTGATTTCATAATAGTCGATTTGACTAGCATCCAATCCAGCCCTTGAAAGAGCTTTAGGAATGGCAATTGATGGAGCAGTGGTAAAGCGTTGAGGATTATGAGCGCCGTCTGCAAAAGAAACAATTTTGAAAGCACTTCCTTGCAATTTTAGTTGTTCCAATTTAGACTGAGATACCAAAACAAGAGCAGCGGCACCATCATTAATAGATGAAGCATTGCCAGCGGTGACTGTTCCATTGTTGGTGAATGCTGGATTCAATTTCTTAAGCTTTTCAGGATTGAATCTACCAATTTCTTCGTCTTTATCTACAGTGACAGGTGGCAACTTGCGACCTTGAGGAACTTCTACGGGAATAATCTCATCTTTGAGTAACCCTTGAGAAGTGGCATCAATGGCGCGCTGGTAACTGCTAATAGCAAATTCATCTTGTTGTTCACGAGTGATTGAATGTTCTTCAGCAGTTTCATCAGCAAATATTCCCATAGCACATTTATCATATACATCTACCAAGCCGTCCCTAGCAATACCATCTACTATGGTAGAATCACCATAGCGAATACCACCACGGGCAGAAGGTAAATAATGGGGAGTGTTTGTCATTGACTCAGTTCCACCAACTACAACAACCTAAATATCATATCATAGGATTAATAATAGTTACTAATAAAGGAAATGATAATTACATCAGCTAATCCAAGCATGATCGATTTTGCACCAAATTCAACAGCTAATAAAATTCAGGTGTCAAAAAGCATACCAGTGTGATATATATATCTAAATACCTTTTAAGCCACTAGCACACACTTTGTTGACAGTGGTGGCAGAAACAGATTGAGGAATATTTGCCTTAAGAGCAATTTGACGAGCAGGGTTTTGACCTAAATTAGCACTTAAAACATTACCAAAATAAATTTCTTCAACTTCTTCAGCAGAAATTCCAGCACGTTGTAAAGCAGCTAATTATAGCTATAAATATTTTGAATTAAATTTCATATTAGTAATTACCTTCAACAGCTTTAGCTCCAAGATCAATAGCACTTAAATTAGCCAAGCTACCATTGAATGAACCAATGGGAGTTCTTGCAATAGATACAATATAAGCATTCTGTTGAGTCATTTTATGGTAATGTAATATAATATGTTGAAATTGATTATTAATCAAAATAATTGACTGTTATTTGATGAATAGTGTTAATCAGATAGGATACTTATGGGTTTTTATACCAGCCACCTTCCTTTTTTTGATCAAAACCAAATTCATTAGAACAGTGTAACAATTATGATGAATTTTACCACAGGTGGTTCGGTAAATTGAAAATAAACATTGCTTAGTATTCTTTTAGAAATTCAGGATAATCATTCAGGGTCATTCAAAAAATTAAATTATTGACATTATTCTTAAGTATATCATGAATATTAAATATATTTATATTTTCAATTTTGAATTACTTTGATACAATAAATAATTTATAGAATATTTATATATATATATATCCTTATCAAAATATTTCTAAATCAGGTTATATAACTTTGTTATATTGTCTTTTAATATTACCTTTTTTCAGGTATATTCGGAAAAATCATAATAAATAATCATAATATTTTTATTCAACAAAAAATATCAAAAATTGAGGTGATGAGTTATATTATTTAACGATTGCATTATAAAAAAATTTATGTAATTGAAAAAGTATTACCCAACCTTTTGAAGATGCGTAATTTATTCTGCAGGATTTTCCGATTAATTCCAAAATAAATGATATGATCTGATCATTTAAATCTCATATTATCGATAATCAATATTTTTATTATCATTACAATATCTTATATATCATCATTAGTCACTAGAGTTTAACAGTTTATGATATTATTTGTGGATTATATCTATTAGTTGTTTATATTATATTTGACAAAATTAAATTTTTATTGATATTGTTAATTAATATCTAAAATCTGAAGAGTGGATAACTTGAAATCAATTGATAAAAATAAAATTTAATATTTCATAATTTTATTAGATATTTATATATAAATCACTTCAAGTACAAATCAAATTCCAATCAATTGATTAAGCATTTTACAAAATTTGTAGTTTGATATTGGCCATTTATTTATAATTAATTTAATTAAAATTTTCAACAATAAATTGAAATATCACAAATACTTCAAATTTAATATTAAAATATTTGGTTTTAATCTATTAAATTTAACAGTTATTTATTATCTAATTTATTATTCCACTTGAATACAAGTTAAAAATGTATTGTAAATATATTACACTAATATATGATATTAAATTTTTATTCACTTATAAAGAAGGTTTTTTTATTTAAAATAAAAAGCAATTAAAATTAAATTTCAAATTTATAAATTTATAAATTTTTAATTTTGCAATCATATATATGTTGAGACCACTAAACAAGTTATCATTACTTGGTTCTAGTAGCTAAGAATAATACTTGCCAACATTATTACATAAATGTAATACGAAACATAGGGAGAGCATCTTATACATAAGGTATACCTTTAGTCTAATTATAAAGCTTAAAAATCTCTTTATAATTGTAATCAAAGTAATTACTACATATAGTATATAATATAAAAATAAACTTCCAATAATTGTCTGATCTTTTACAAAAGTTGTCTTAGGTAGAGGTAGTGTAATCTAGCTCTATATTATTTCTTTTAATGAATTTATATATAACTCAAATGCTTTATATTAAAAGTGTATTTATTTTAATAATATTATCTCTATTGTTTTAAAAAAAGATATTTTACTCAAAGTAATATCTTTGAGTAAATTGAGATATTTATAATAGAATATAATAATTGTAATAATAATTATGATGGTAGGTGAAACCCTTATTGTTAATTAAGGGTTTTGTTATCTTAAGAGTTAAGATATGCTAATTAATGGTAACAACTAATTGATTATTAATGCCTTATTATTTTATACTGATATAGAATTAAATCAACCATAGATTATTAAGAAATAAATTGCAACAATATATTTAAAATAAATAATTTTTATTTATTATGTACATTAAGGAAAAATTCTATAATATTATTTTGCTAATCGATTATTTTTTATTTTACTTATGATCTTTTATCGTTCTCAAGTAAGAAATTATAAAAATTAACCAATATAAGAATTTCATTTATAAATTATTCCATCTATATATATTATATTTAAATATTCTATTTATATTAATATTTTAATAATTGACACTTATACTTAAATTATTATTTATGAATTTACCTAATCTATCTTAAATTTCACTTGTTAACATAATATATATAGAATAAATTTACGTTTTGATATAAAATATATTAATATGTACATATTCATTAAATAGCTGTCACGCTCCTACCAAATTATTCCTTATACCTTTACCTCTTTATTTTAATTTATCCACAATTTCTCCTCGTATGTTTTTTTACCTCAAATATATCAATTCTTATCCCAATATACGAAGGAGGAAAACTACACTCTTCTATAAAAAGGAAATTAGATCAAAATCTTTATAATTAACTTTCAAATAAAATTCTAATTAAACTATATCATAAGTTTTCAACATACACAAGCTTAACTCAATATAATTATCCTATTTCATAGCACTAGGATAATATAATAGCACTATATTTATAATATGAATCTTAATAAATAAATCAATATATATTATATATATTAAAAATTACAAATATTACTATTATTGCTATTATTATCATTTGTTTTTATATTTTGATAATTAAAGGTTAGTTAAATAATTTTTAAATAAATTATAAAAAACAAATAAAAATATTAAATATATAGATAAAAATATATATATTGATTAATTAGAAAAACCTTATATATTAATTTTAATAAATAAAATTATAAAGATTCCCTTATCCCTATATTTTATTAATTTGAGTTATATTAATATTATGTTTAAATACTCCAAAAAATTAGTTTAATTAAACTAATTATATATGTAAAGTGATAAATATTAACAATAGCTTTATTATTATAATTTTAACATATATAAAGATATTAAACTTAATCAATAATCTTTAGTTAAGATAATTTTCTTATTTTTGTTTTTTGTTAATTATTATCTTTTAGCTTAATATAGTCAAGTAATTCAACTCCCAATAAGTTATTTAATGTAATATTTAGTATAATTATAATAATATCTATAATTATAATATTAGTTAGTTTATATACCATTAAATTATCTATAGTGAGCTTAATTACATTTAATATTATTATAATAATTATATATAATTATATTATTAATATAATTAATAAAATCAAAAGTTAATAGAGTAAAATACTTTTATAACTAATTAAAAGGGATAACTTTAGTTAGTTATATAAGATATTAATTTAAAATCTTAAGAAACCTTGTGGTTTAAATTTTTAACTATTTTATAACATTATAAACTTATATTGATATAATATATTTTAAAGAGAGATAAGATTTTATGATATATATTATAGTAAAATATACATGCTAGCTAAAGAAAAAGGATATATATATTATTTTAAATATTTACCTTTAACTCTCAAATAAGTTTAAAGAACTAATGCTTTTAAGTTTAATCTATTATTTAATATAATCATATATATTTCTAAAAAACCTGCTGAAGATTTAACCCCCTATATCCTATTTTATAAAATTAATTATATTAATTTTAAAAATTTTATAATATTAAAAATAAATAAATATTAATAATTATATTTATTAAATATATTTAATAAAAATTAAT
>JNEM01000204.1:0-12360 GCA_000697335.1 Conidiobolus incongruus B7586 | reverse complement strand
ATAATATCAAAAAATTTTATTCATATTTATACTATATAAATTTTTTAAAAAAAAATAATTCAAAATTATTCATTAAAATTTTTCATATTGTTAATAATAAATAATAAAATTATTAAAATATTATTATTATTATTATTATTATTATATTTTAATATTTTAATATTTTAATTACTTATTAGTTATTATAAAATTGTTTATTCAATATAAATTTCCAATTCCTAAAATATTCTCATTATTTTATTTGAAATTAAATATTATTAAATATCGGGATATTTGAAAATTAAAATAATAATGGTGTGTCAATTAATTTGATATTAGATTAAGAGCTCTTACATTTATTTGAAGGTATGAATATATTAAAACAGTACCATTTTAAATTGAATAAAATAAATATATAAAACTAGCATTATATTGATCGATATTAAATTGTTTAATATAGTTAACTAAATGCTATAACATGTAATTATTAATTAATATTAATAAGAGATTTATTATAATAGAGGTTATATTGATAATTAGAATGTAATGAAATATTTATGCTAATATTCACCTCACATCATTATTTTAAGAATTTTTAGTAAATGATATCATTTTGATTTTAAATTATCTCTATTTGTTAAATTTAATAATAATCATTCAAATGATAATCATATATTATTATTAAAATCAATTTTAAATTAATAGGTGAAAAAAGGAAATAGACATTATAGAGGATTTTTAAGTTGAATTGATAGCATTGTTGTACTAACATTATTATTTGTAATCATTCTCTCTGAGGTGAAAATTGAATATGGCTGATATACTATTTAACTTCAAAGTTGTTATTTGAGAAGATGAATATAATAATTTAATCAGTCTGTAATAAAAAGTACCTAGTTAAATTTTCCAAATCGCTAACTCAACAATTTCGCAACTATCATTTTCATTGTCACAATATTTTTAACTTCATTTCAATTAATAATTAATATGAATAAGAATGGTGGAAAATTAAAATAGTCAAACTATCACACAGTTACTAAATCTGAAAAATTTTTGTGTTATTTCCATCCCGATTATTTTATAACTTTTCAACATCAATTAACTCATGCAAATATGATCACCAAATATTTGAGACCAGTTAATTGACCGATAGAAAATTCAAAATTGAAATGTTTTTAGCACTTTTGGAGAGGAGAAATTTGTTTATTATAATTTAACAATATAAGCATTCTTCGTTTTAAATGCTTAAAATGGTCTATTTACCAACCCTTCCAAGTTTTTATTTTTTAATAATATAAGTATATATCAATTTTTGTGGTAACAGTAAATTTGAACATTGTTAATTGATTCTAAATTATTAAAATTATATCACGTTCAGTTATAGTTAATAAATTGAAACTTTTAACTTCAATCAATCGAAATTTTACTTATAATAAATAAAATTAAATATTACAAAATAGTCAAATATTAATATATTTTCTAGACTTTAAATCACTAAATCTATAAAGATATTCTCTGAAATATCATGTAAATTGCATGTTCAAATTAATATCCCTAAACCAAAATATCCGCCCTATATCATTAATATTTTATTAAAAAATATATTAAATTTTACTCTTTTGAGCTAAATTCTTATTAATTTTAACTATATATATATTTATTATAATATATTTTTAAATTATTAAATTGGAGTTATTTGTATAGTTTATTTTTTTGCATTTAAAATCGACTTAAATATTTTTTATTAGTTACATATATCAATATATATATTTTAATTGTTGATTTAGATTTGTTTAAAAAAATATAAAATTTTGATTATATAAATAATTTTACTTGATCTATTAATTTTTTATAAAAATATTAATTTGACATAAATTTGGAATTTATTACCTAAAAAATAATATATACAGTTATTTCATTATGAATATAGATATACTTCAACTCATTATTACTTTAGTTGATAATAATTATAGCATTATAGTTGATTGAGAAGTCAACTCGCCATTCAACTTGAATCATTTGTCATTATTTCTAATATAGCTCACAAACAAGTACCATACAGAGTCCTTGTATAATGTGAAACTTGGACAACAACTACAATCAGTGATTCAATACATTGTTATAAGGACTGATAACACTATAAAAACACTATTGAATATTATTTAATCAGAGATGATTTTGATCAGGGCTAAACCCTACATATTGATATTTTAATAAAACTCTTTAAAGTGCCTTACTAGCCACCTTGAACAGTTTTGTAAAAAAATTTATGAAAAAATTTGAAGTTAATAAATTCATTTTGAACTTTTTATATTAATATTGATATTATTTATTTTTATTTAATTAATTAATCAATTTATAATTCATATTACTAGCTATCTTAATAAATGTAAAAACATGTAATTCTTTATGTATAATGAAAAAATTTATCTATAACTTGATTATATTAAAATTAGTTTTATATAACTAATTCAATTCACATTTGATTTTTTCAATGTTGATTTAAGTTGCTAATAATGTATCATGGTTATAAGACTAGATTTTTAATAGGCTTTGTTAGAAATAAAGTTATATAAATATCAATAATTAAAATCTAATTCAATATAAAAATGTCTAGATTTAAAACCTAAATTTTATCAATAAATCTTGTTAATTAAATGAAATACTCTTTTTGTCTTTAAATTGGTATTGTTCTTTGAAAATTGTGTAAGGAGTTCGATTTGATTTATAATTAGAGTAGTCCATTTTGATATTCTGACATATTTATTGATTCTAGGTTTGATCAAACTTAATTTATCAAATAAATTTTTTCTCTTTATCATTAAAATATCTAGATTTGTTATGATATTGATTGTTTATCCTATTTCCAAAATAAGTCAATGGGAAAACTTATTCATTTGAACTTTCCTAAATTAGATCAATTTTGTAGCATAATTTTTAACTCAATTAATACGATTTACTTTGAATATATTAAAACTATCGATATCTGGTAAATAGAGAAAGGACGCATTATGTTATTATTAATCTTTATTATAATCGTGATACATAATATCTTTTATACATTAATAACATATTATTGTGGGAAGCAATATTAGAACTTGAATCACATTTTGAACCATGCCAACAATGTGGAAACTCAACTTCACCAACATATTTGCGCAGAAAAATTCAAGCCATTTCGAAAAAAATTATGCACCATAGTTCTTAAATTCTAGACAAATTTAATGATTTCAAAAATATTGATTATATGAAAAAGTACCTTTTCAATAATAGATATATTATGATTTATTTAAATTATCAAATATTCATATATTTTAGGTTAGAAATCTTATAATAATTCATAAAAGAATTTTTGATTAACTAATAATTTTGATTATTATCAAAATTAAGTTATTCACGCTTTAGTCAAATAAATATTTGTTATTTCTCTATATTAAATAATAGCCTTTGATTGGTTCACTTTACACAACTGATGACAATAAATAAATAATTCAAAATATGAATAATAATTATTCTCAACTTTATCCAGCAACTCGATTTTTTTAGGTATATTAATCTGTTTTTGGATTGGTTGATTTATAAAAATCCTAATTTGGATACAAATTTGCATTGATGTCAAGCAAATTATAGAATATAAAAGGGCTATACATCATGATTGATTGCAATTCGTTACCAATTAATTTCATTATCATTTTAAGCATCATGAGTTCTTCAGATTTAAGTTATGAACAGTTCATTCAAATTATTGAATCCTCAGAATCTGTTGAGTACATCCAAAATATTGCATACATTTCCCAAATGCGTCGCAGAGAATCTAATGTATCCATTTATTCACAAACCTCAACAACTTCTGCTTCTTCAATTTGCTCAAATGCTTTCACAAAATCTGCTATTCCATCAGCCCTTGATATGGACACTGCTCTTTATCAAAAGGGTTTTGAGCTTCGCCAATTTGATTCCGACGAGGAATTCGACGCAGTTGTCCAACAAGGATTTAATGGCAATGGATGCGAAACAATGCCTACTTTGAAGCTCACCTTAACACCTGAAGTGTTGAGAAGTAATTAATTCATATCAAAAGCTTATTTCCTTCTAAACAATCACTGTATATAAGGATTCACTTCATGATAAGAATTAATCAACATTCAAATTTTCGATAACATTGTTATCGCTGGTATTACTTTTTTCTTTTCCTTCCTTCAAATTATATAACTTAACGAGCTAGTCTCTTCATGTAAAAATGATAAAGTTTTACAATATATTAAATATATTAAAAAATAAATTATTAATTAATTCAATAATTTTAATTATCAAAAAAATTTTTTTTTCCTATTTTTATTGATTAATTAGTAAAAAAATAATCAAATTTCATAATTTTAAAATTAATAATATGAATATTAATAAATTTACCAGGTATTGAATTTAGAGAATTTTATTTAACTATGTTTTCATTTTAAATTTATAATTAGTTATGTAATAGCTTTTATACAAGAATAAAATTAACATTTGAATCCTCTATTATCATTTATATTTAATAATTTGCTATTGCTATTCTTTAATTAATATATTACTATTTTTTATTATTTCTATGAATAAAAAGTAAATTTGATAAAGTCTGAAATTTATTTTATCAAAAATTAAAAATGGCATTATAAGGATATGTATTAAAAGTAAAATTTAATTTATAATTTTATATTGAATTTTTTTATTATTTAATAAAAATTACTTAAATTGTATATTTTATAAATTTTTATAATTTAGTTTTTATTTGTATATTTCTTTGTATTGTTAAAAGGTTAAATATAATTTTATTTTATAAAAATGTGTATTAGACTTCACATTTCACTAACTTGGCGCGTTTAAAATTGTAAAATTACCAATATCATATATATTTACAATATACTCTAATTCTCTAAAATTCACAGAGTATATTTTTAATTGAAAGTACTTATTGAAACTTGAAATTTCTAGTTTAAACAAGTTATTAGCGACATTGAGTATTTTCAAAAGACTTCATCTTTTATGCAAAAATTATTATTAATTTTTGACTCTGAAATCTATAAAATGAAAATATTCCAAAATATATTACAAATATATACTTTTTAAACAAAGTATAATCAGTATTTATTTCTAACTATTGGATTATTGACATCTAATTACTCATATTTGCTAATTAATAAATTTAATAATTCAGTTTTTTTTCATATAAATAAAAATATTCTAATGATCATATATATATAAACTTAAATTATATAATAATTTATGAGAACAAAAATCTATGAAATAATATATTTATATATTTTTTTTAAACTAAAATTTTTATATATGATATCAAAAATTTTATAAGTAGTTATATATTAAAATATTATCAATTAAAATCAATAGGAATGACTATAGTTTAGTAATATATCAATAATAAAATATTTTACAATAAAAATTGAAAGTTTTGTACTTAAATTGATATTAACAAAATGTATTAAGAATATGTAATATTAATAAATTTTATATTGAAAGAGAGAGTGCAAGAAAATATTTGATAAAACATATATTTAAGAAGTTAATATACTATTGATAATTTAATTGTTTAGTTTTTATATTTTGAATAAATATTAATAAATATTCTAGGATATAGGAATTATCTGATTCAATAATCTTTTTAGTTTTTTCTCTTTTTTTGATAAAAAAAATATAATATTTTATTCGGTAAAATAATCTTTATTCAAATTCTTAAATAAATGAACAAATATATTATTGTATAATGCAAAACTTTTGAAATATATTAAATAAAACTAAGTTTAACTCAGCTTTAGTTGATATCTATATAATAATGATATTTGAGATACTAAATAAATCAACGATATGAAAGAATATAGTTGACTGAGTATTGACCAAATAAAGCAATTACTGATATATCATAATATTGTATACTCCATTATTTTCAATAACTGAGAATTATTTTATCTGCAAATCATAATATTATAAGGGAAAATTTTTATTTAATTTGTACAATAGTAAATGATTATTATACCAAAATAGTCAATAAAATTTCATGCATCGGTTGCATATCTACTTTTATAGCAAGGTTTAACCGATATAAAAAATTTCAAATTATTAAAAGTTATTAATATATTTTGTAATATAATGATATATATAGTATAAAAATTAATGATAAGATATTATAACCTTATGAAAATCAAATATGAAAAGTTGGTTATAACATTCTAACATATTCAAATTAGCAGATATTTTAATCATCCTCACGATATGATATTAAGGTGATCGTTCTAATTTCAATATTATCAAATGATTTCAACAATCAAATTCTAAAAAGTAAGGTGTATATAAGATAATTAGTTTAGAACAATAACAATTAATAACTTATTAAAAGTTACTAAGAATTCAAGTTAATTTCGAAATAATTCAAAATTATATTGATATTTGATACAATATAATATTAAAGTTCCCCAATCAATTAAAAATAGTTTTAGCCTTTAATTTTTTGAATTTAGTATTACTATTATTCAAAAAAAATCAATAGTAATGGTACGAGGGCTACCTATTTTAGTCAACAGGTTATTGCTCATATGCATTATATATCACTACGATGATACATAATTATCGGAATTAGCAGTTACTAATTAAGTGATAATTATCAAAAATTTTAGATTATAGTGATAAAACTTTTGACAATATTTAATATATTTTATAATTTAACCCAAATTGAAAATTAACACAGAATTATTTTAAAAACACTTTGTTTTTCAATAAATTGTTTTCGGATATTACAAGTATTCCGGTTTTATCAGGTTGAAGTTAAAATTTTTTTTCCAAAATGGTATTTTTATGTATAATAATATATTAATGAACATGTAAGCATATGTTTCTATAGTTTATATCAATGAATTTTACTTATTATTTCAATTCTAATAATTAGTAATTATTCACAGCATTATCGAATATCAAAATGGAGAAATACTCAGCCGTTGTTTAAAAAAAATTCCTATTAATTAAATTATTTCTTAAAATTAACAATTATACCTAATATATTAATTTTAATACTAAATTTTTTAAAAATTAAACAAAAATAGAATATTTATTAAATAGTTACACTTCAAAAAAAAATCTTGATTAGTAATTAAATTAATTAATTAATTATTAATTTTAATTTCATCATCATGAATTAATCAATTATAAAAATAGCTAAGATAAATTTAAAATTAATTACAATTTTAAAAAATCATTGTCAATTTTATGTTTTTTTTTAAAAATATGATTAATATATATATATAATTTTTACTTAAAGCTTAATTTTAAAATTTAAAACATATTTACTTAATTTTTTTTCATAAATTCAAATTTAAAAAAATCAAATAAATATATAAATTAATTATGATTGAAATAAAGAAATTCAAAACACCAATTTCGGTAAAAATAAATTGGATAATTTCTTTAAATTTTAAGGCTTTTGTTGATAAAATTTGTATACATAAAAGATCACCAGTAAGTTTCAGGTACTATTACAAAATTTATCGTTAATAACCAATTAAATATAGACTATTCTTTATTCAGATAACTACTGTGAGTTAGCATGAATTTTGAGAAAATTGATAAAATCACGTTAGTTACTCAGTTAATGCGAAAAGTATGGTCTTGTCAAAATAAATTTAAAATATCCAGAATATTTTTAATTTTAGGAAATTAATTTTTTAATTTATTAATAATTAATTTTTATTGGTTATCATTAAAGAAAATATTATTAATATAATAATAAATATTATAAGATAATTGAATTAATTAATCATTTATTTTTAAATAGAATATTATTTGATATCGTCTAATAATTGCGTCATATATACATATATAATAGGAAAATTAAGAGGCTAGCTCATCGATAGTAATATACAAGAGTAGGATGTCAAGCAATAACAATGCTATCAAAATCAATTTTGAGATCAATTCTTTACACTCTAAAAGAAATGATGAACTGGAAAGATTCCCAGAATGTTTTGCTTAATTTAAAAAATTAAATTTTTCTCAACACTTCAGGTGTTAAGGTGAGCTTCAAAGTAGGCATGGGTTCGCATCCATTGCCATTAAATCCTTGCTCAATCATAGTATCGAACTCTTCATCAGATTCAAATTGACGAAGTTCAAAGCCTTTTTGATAGAGAGCGGAATCCAAGTCAAGTGCTGATGGGACAGCTAACTTGACTGATGTATTTGATGAACATGTGGAAGGAGCAACTGAAGTTTGTGAGTAAATAGATACATTGGATCCTCTGCGACGCATTTGAGAAATATATGCCATATTTTGAATACGCTCGGCAGATTCAGAAGCCTCAATAGTTTGAATGAATTCTTGGTAGCTTAAAGTTTGAGAAGTCATAATTGTTAATATAATGATGAAATCAATTGTTGATAAATTGTAATCAAGCGAGATGTATAGCTCTTTTATACTCTCAACAATTTCCACTCCAACAATGCAGATCTTGATTCAAATTAGTAACCTATTGAATTAGCCAATCAAGAGAAGGTATTATTTATTAAATTGAAATTAATTAGCGGTTTCCTACTGAGTTCACACTCCTTTTCTAGTTTTTAATTATTTACTTTTCATTTCCAAATCAAACTGTTATCCAAAACACCAAGAATCCCAATATCGGAAAAAGACGTTTAAATCAAGAGAAAACGTTTATATCTCTGAAAAGAGTAATGATTGAAGCCAATGCATAATCAACCAATTTCTTATTTAGTAAAAAGTGAGATCTTTGACCAAATCAAAACAAATAGCTTGGCTATTTATATCAGTAATACCAAAAAAATAATTAAAGTCTATTTATAATTAAAAAATAATTTTTACTCAAAAATTATAATAATAATAATAATTTATTTGAAAGGTTTATTTAAATTATGAAAATTAATATTATATTTTTATTCAATATTTATTTAATTCTTTTTAAGCAGATACTATAATAAATTGAATAATTTTATCAAAATATATAATTAAACCGAATTAAATTATAATTTAACAAATCATATGTTATAATAATTATATATATATAAATATATATTGATTTCTACCTTTTCAAATATTACATTAAATTATTTACACTCTACAAAATCACCTGCTGATATTAATTTCAGATTCAAATTTAACCAAAAATTTGTCCGTTTATATCAAGTTTAGTTTAGGAAAAGGATTAATCTAAGTACTGTTAGATACAATTTCAAAGCTCAATAGTAGCTAATTTACTTTTGATTATAATTATTATTACTATATTATTCCGTTAAATAAAATAATATTATATTATTTTTGATTATTTAGAAATTCTCAAAATATTGTTTCTAATTAATAGATTTAAAAAAATTGTTTTATTGTAATGTTTTAATCATTAGGATTTTTTAAAATAAGTGGTAATGGGTCATTAAAATAATTTACCTCCCTAAACAGAGTTACTTTTAACCTTATAGCACTAGAGACAAAGGAGAATGTTTCAATTGCAAAAAGTGAACCTTTGTTGTATAATTTAACTAATACTAAAAATACAAAATATTAAATTTAGTCAAATTTAATCGAATTAGTGAGTTTCAATAATATATTATTTGAAATCTAGTCGAATTAATTTAAAATATTTTTAAGGGATTTTTATATTAATAATTCACAATATTATAATTTTGTCTTTCATATATTAAACCATGCTTTATTAGTTTTATTATTATTTAAATGTATTAATATATTAAATTAACATAGAAATTCAAATCAATTTGATCATTTTTTATAATTATTAATTCAACTCAATTTAAAATTATTTCCAATTTATTATCAATCAAATATTAAAAATAACATCAAATCAAATAATTGAAAATAATATCCCTTAAAAAGAATATATATTGAATTACAAATGATAGTTTAATTAAATATACTGCTCTCAATAATATAAATCCGTAAAATTTATAATTATATATATACATATATATTGTCACTTGATCAATTATTTAAATAATTTTTAAATTAATTATTAATCATTATTAAGGGATAAATTTTTGATAAAAAATTGAATTATTATTTTATTTTTTTTTAAATCAAGTTTAATTTTAAAAATTTAAGGGGTTAAACCTTAATTATTTATTATAAAAAGGGTAAAAATTAATAAAATTATTCATTTTGACTATGTTAAATATTAAATAACATTTTTTAAAAAATGTGTATATAAATATATTTTAATAAAATTGGAGGATAAAATGCGTAGGGGTCAAATTTACAATTCTAGATGCTTTGAATATCATAACTTTCACTTAATTTATATTACTTAAACATCTTTTTAAAATTATTCATGCTGTAAAAAAATGAAAACATAAATAATATGTATTAATTAACGAGATATATCACTTTTGATTTGATTAAATTTCAATCTTAATCAAATTTAAACTTATATTAGAATATTGTTTTTTGCAAAATATAAAAATTAATATATATAATTAGTTATAATATTATTTATTGTCATAGTCTAATTTTTGATTCAGTTCGATTTATTAACTTATCACAGCTTTTATAAATATATTATGATTGATAATAGATTGAAATATGAAACTGAAGATAATAATCAACTTGGCTTTTATGTAATAAAAATTTTATTAATTAAAAATATAGAATTCTATCTAATATTATGTTTATGTACTTTGTATTAAAAACAAGGAATTTTTATATTGATGGTAAATTTTATAATAAAATGTTAGTAATTTGGAAAATATTCGGGAAGTAATTTTTTTTCTAAATCCGAGTATGTCAAATGTTTAAAATTTAAAATGACAAATGAAATAATTTCATTTATTCATTATACTCTAATATTATATTCATGCAATAAAGATAAATATATCATCATCCATTACTACCAATATTGAGTCTTAATTAAATTAAGATTTAAATTAATTAACCGAAAATATCATAGAATTATTCAACAATTATTCTTTTATTGAATAAAATCAAAATAATTATATTCATTAACAAATTCAAGATTATCTAATATTTATTTTTATTCTAACATAATTTAAATTGACTTGTATTAATGCCTATGGTTCCTTGGCGAAATTAAAAATCATTTTATCAATTTCTTATTATTATCTAAAAATAATACTGATCTTTATTTATAATATCTAAATAATGCTAGATTATTTTTATAATATTTACAATAATCAAAACATTAATTGAAATATTTAAATATCATTAGTTTTTTTTTCTAAATTTTATTATCTATACTTTTTCTATGAGATATATTTCAATATTTAATAATTTTATAAAATATTGATATAAATATTATTAGCATTTCCTATGACATCTCACTATTATTTGAATATACTTGTTTAAACCTTTTAGAGATACACAAACCTTGTGATTATTTAAAATGCATTTAAATAAACATTATTATTGATATATATCATTAATGCTATAAGCATTAGTAGAATTTAATTAAAATTGGCACTGATTTAATTTTTAAAAATGTACTGATTTTTTTTAACCAAAATAATAAAACTATAAAAAAAATATTTATGAAAAATATTAAAAAAGACTATTATTTATATTAAAATTTTTACCAATTTAAACTATTGAAGTTAATTATTATAATTAATATATTTCTCTTTCAGTTATTATCACATATTTCATACTTTTTTATTCCGAATAAATTTCTAATCACTATTAATAATACCATTTTAATTTTTAATCCACAATAAATTTCTTAGAATATCATTGTTCTCTGTTTTAAAATATTATATTTTGATACTAGGCTTTTATTATTAAGGTTCAAGGATACTAAGTTTTATTTATTATAAAATATTATTATTTATTTAAATTTTGATTTTCTGCTACATTTGGATAATACATACCTAAACTCTACTATAACCTTGGTTCTTAAAGTAATGATTTTTGATAATAGATTAACAAAAAAATTCGCTGGTATTACATTTATAATTTTCATCAGTACTTTTTAAGTATTGTATTACACTTAATTGCCAATATATATTTAATGATTTTGTAAAACTAATTCTAATTTAATAGAATTCGAATTAAAAGAATATTTAGATTAAAAATCTATATATTATTAAGAAATAATTGCTAAACCACATTTTATCACTGTACAGTAAATACTCATACTTTCACTTTAAATCTAAACAAATTATATCTTAAAATAATCTATTCAATCATAATAATTTTGCCTATAATTACTAATAATCAAGTCAAAAATATATTAACTAAAAAAATAATAAATTTTTTATATTTTTTTATAAGTATTATAATAACATTATTTAAAATAATTAAATTTATATATATTTTCTAATTATCATATAATATTTTATGTTATATAATTTAATATATTTATTATT
>JNEM01000182.1:0-10410 GCA_000697335.1 Conidiobolus incongruus B7586 | reverse complement strand
ATAACCTAATTTATAATAAGGTTTATATTATTTTGTTAAAAAATGAATTTTTGAAATTCTTATATATATTTGTATATATTTCCATTTAGTTAATTTATTTAAAAATTAATTATATAAATAATATTAAATTATTTAATAAACTAGTTTTTTTAATTTTTCTATTATTTTTGAAATTAAAACTATAGTCTGGCAATATTATAATATATTGGTACTATCTAATATAAACCATAATTTATCAATGTTGGTTTATTTATTTACAAAGCTTAGTTAAACTTTGTTTACATTTTCTTCACCTTGCTACATTATTGGTACCACACTAAAGGCCACGTTACTTTTATATTAAGTCTTCCTTTATACTATATTAGTTTTATTATCATTATACCTATAAGTGTTTTTATTTTAAATTAAAGATATTTATTAATTGGCAAAATCAGTATTAAATATATAAAGATAAAGCTATAAAAAAATTTTACAAATAATTAATAGAAAAAATTATTATTTCTAGTATATTTACCATATTATAACTTATATAGTTATAAACGCTTTAGTTATTCAAAAATATATTTGCAAGTAAGAAAATCCTTATAATCAAATTTAATTAATTTATAAAATTTCAAATATTCAACTTTGTTAAAAAGAATTGTTAAGTTATTAAAAGTTAATTAAAGATATATTAAAGTGTCAATTTTAAAAGAATTAGTATTAACTTTATATTATTTAGTTATTTTTGTGAATTATATTGTAAAATTTAAATTTGGGTATTAAAACTTTGAGATTATTTAATCTCTTTAGTAATGTTTCAACGATTAGTATTTAAAATCATATATTTACATTTATATATTGAATATCAAATTCTTGAATATAAATTAAAATAAATAAGAAACTATATATACAAATATATTACTAAATACAAGAAATTTAAAGTTGCTAAATAATAAAATCATATATATTTGAATTAATTTCCAAAATTGAAAAATGTAAGATTGAAAAAAAAATTATATAAATAATATAAATGAATTTTAATAGTGATTTTAATAATTTTAATATCAAATATTCTGATAATATAATTTTAACTATAACAACAGGTTTTCAAATTTAATATATCAATCAAACTTTCATATGCTATTGCTATTTTATATTAAATAAATATATTTAAATGTAATTCTTAATATTATTATATCAAATCTAAAAACTTCACAGCTTGATAAGATTTGAAATATATTACATATTGGAAAATTTTAGAAAGCAAGAGAATATCAAAAAGAATAATTATAAATCTCCAAAAAGGAGAAAAATACCCTTGCTTCTATTTTCTGAAAAAAATTATAGTGAAATTTAATAAATATATTTCAAATACAAATTGTGTAGATAATGAGTGTAATATGATTACCTTGGTGCGTTATAATATGATAATATTAAATATGTTTAAGTATATTTTTTTCAGAATATTATAATAGTTTTTAATATTATTTTATATTAATTATAAATCATTTGTAATATACATTGGAATTATTACATAATGGTAATATTTACTAATATATAATATTTTCAATATATGCAACTTTATACAAATTTGTTTAAAAAAATTATAAATTATCATTTATCATGATAAAGTTAAATTTATTATAATTTATTAATACTTGTTCTTAGTTTAAAATCTTTAATATACCTTGTTGGAAGTTTATTTTGATTTAGAATTTTTGATTCCTTAAATATATAAAAATTGCTATATCATTATCGAGTATTTATATATACAAAATAATTGAAATTGGATCTGAATATAATAAACTACAATTACATTGAAGATAATTTATGATATATTAAATCAATTTCAAACTAGTTATTTCAATAAAGTACTATTAATCAAAAGATGCAACTTTACTCATTAAATAATATATAATCATAGCAATAACTTTTATAGTTCATTGATTATGGATATAAATAACTTGTATATAAGAATAAAATGTGCTTATGATACCAGAATATCTCGTTTTGGATTATTTGTACCCATGTCTATTATATGGTTTCATTATATATTTTTAACATCTATTCTTGTTTATTTGGCTAAAAAGTTTATTACTTATATTAAATTATAAATAAATATGATATATCATGAGGTATTATTTAAGTTTAAATTCAATTAATATCCCAGAAAAACAATATTAACATCAAAAATTTTCGAATTTTATGATGTTAAATATTCATGTGTGTTTAAAATTAAAAATTTTTATTATTTAAATTATAATCTATTTTTATCAACAATTTAAAAAGTAATGGATGTAAATATACACTTTATTTATATTAAAATAGGGAATCTAATTGATGTATTGGATGAGAATTATTTAAAAAAATATTAATTATTGATAATGGCTTTGATTAAATATTGCTGCTTTGATAGTATGATATTAACATTTCAAATAAAGTATTATTTAATGAATTCAAGGGTGTATATTCATAAAGAATATAAATGTTTTATTATTATTCGATCCCAAAATGGTTAAAATTAGTATTATATATTTAAGATAAATAAAAGAATAAAATATAATGACGTAATCAAAGTTACTTACACAATTAGGATTAAATGAAAATCCTAAAATCAATTTGTTGAAAGAAAAATTCATTGTTTCTTTATGTAATGAATAGTTATATATGTTGATTTACATGATGCTTTAAACAAGATATTAACAACGATATACAGAGAATTTTTGTGATAAAAATATCTTAAGATACAGATTGTAAATAGCTACAATCGATGCCAAGAGCCAAATATACTGCCTATAAAAAATCATTTGAATTATTTCATGGATTAATATAAATATATGCATGATTAATCATAATGCATTTCTAATTTTAAAAAAATTAAATAATAATTTTATATTTTTGTATTAATATTTATTTAGAATAATACATTAGTGAATTTATTAAATAATACTTAGTTATTTTTTAACTATATGATTAGAATTTAATTAGAACAAGAAAATTCCAATTATTGATAAAAAAAATAATGATTAAAATGTTCATATATAAGAGAACAATAGGTTGACAATATTGATATATAGACCATTTAATGTTCCAATAGTTCAAAGTAAATGAATTTAGATGGGTCAATAATATACAATCAAATCGTTGAATTATATTCAGATTAAACCAATATATCTGGAATTAATTTTAAAACTGATATCAAGCTTAATTGGTTAAATAATGATCAATATTGGTAAAGTAATAAGTAATATTTTTTTAAATTAGATTGTATAAAATATCTTCATCATAGTTGTGACATTTTTTCAATAATCAAAGCCAAATAATAGTTTCAATCATCTAAAAAACAAAACATATTTAAGAATGAGATAAAAAGTAGAATGTCTATTAAGAAATGCTATTTGGTACTTGAGATTTATGATTAAATTTCATTAAGCAAATATTTGAGATTTTGATATATTCTGTTTAAATGTTAAACAGGTATATAAGAAAGGTTTTGAAGATGATAAAAAGGCTCGGCGTCACCTAGAGGTACTGCAATACTAGGGACACCTGTGGAAGGAGAGCATGCAAGCAGAGGCGCTCCCTCCAAGGTACAAAAATAAAAATAATTTCCGAGTCCCGTAGGACTCATTTCAGAAATTATTCTGAAAAGAACAGATACTACACTTGATCTTAGCCAAAAGGCAAGAGAGGATAAGGAAAAATGTTAAAATCAATTGTTAAATTTATACTACAATTTCCATTATTGGATCGGATGAATTATTATGGGTCTTAATTAGATTTAACTTAATTTCCATTTTTGGTTAAACATTCCGTCGGTTACTAAATATGGAATTGAATTTTTTTTGTTTAAAATCAATTTTTAAAAATCAAATGATTCTTATTAATAGAATTTAGAAATTTATTAATTTTTGATTTCAAATCAATTAATAAAAAACATGATTAATCTAGAAATCTCTAAATTATTATTCAAAATTTATTCCGATTGTTATCAAATAAATCTAATTTTTAATAAAGATTAGTTATTTTAATAATTAACACTATATTTCATTTAATAAACTCTCTAAATTGTGAAAATAATTTAGTTAATTATGACAATTAAATTAGGTTTTATATTAATAGTAGAAACGGGTTCAGGTTCTCATTAGTATATATAATAATCAAAAATGATATAAATATATACTGGACTAATGTGATTTTCATTTGTGATCAAAAATATTAATAAACACTATCAATTTCATATATAGAGTATTTAAAAGTAATTCTTTAATTTCCAAATTCATGTATAAAAATGTATTCATCATTAGACTAAAATGAAATCAATATATTTAATCAATATAAGTATATGGATAAAATCACTATGATTAAATCATTAGTAATCATCAAATCAAAAAAGTATATTCAATTATCAAATCATTGTGAATTAGCAAATTGAAATTATCTCATAAATGGTAATCCAATCAATACATCATCATTCAATGATTTCATTCATTAACTATTATTATCAATTTAAAAATAAAATATTGAATTCATTAAATATATTTTAAAATTTATTTTTTAATAATAAAATGTTATTTTAAAATATGGACAATTTGTGCAAAATAGATTTTAACTTAAAATGATTGATAATGCGCAAAATAGCCAACTTGATCAAATCAGATTCTAGCACATCAAAATAAAAATAACTTATTTGATAAGAACTTCAGGCAAAAGAATAAAACGGAAGATTGTTCGTTTAGTCATTAGAAATTGCTCCAAACTCCAATCAGATTTGAACAATTGGTAATATATACAATTTTTAGTAAGCTTCTCCATATACAACTAGGATGGATGCAATACAATATAATTCGTAACAGGTGGAAAAAAATTAAATAGCTGGAGAGAATATGATTAATAATTAATCCAAAATAGGATCAGTAATTAATGTGTTGGTGAGGGTGAACTTGATGATGAACAGAGGATAAAGGATAGTTTCATACAGTTAAGATCTCTTTCGGGCGGGATAGGAAGATTTTCGGGTGTGTAGGGGATGTCGCCGAATTCCGATAAGGTAGGTGAACTCCCTTGTCCTCTTGGCATAATTGAAACGTAGTCTTGATTGGGCGAGATAATAGGATCTGATTGATGGTGATGATTGTGGTGATTTCTTGTTATGTAATGAGCGCCTTGCTTGGAGCGATGATTTTGAAACCATATTCTAATAGATTTGACTGGCATATCCAACTCCAAAGATAATTGATGTACTTGAGCCCGTGTAGGTCTAGGACACCTTTCGTAGAATTCAAACAATCTGTTGATCTGCCAACTGTTCCCTCTAACGCGTCTTGTAATAGTCATTTTGTGACAAAAATAATGTTAGAATATAAAAAGTAAACCACTTGGTTTGGGCGGTAATAATTTGATAAGATAGAAAAACTAATTAAAAGTGATGGAAGTGAACCCTATTTATACCCTCTTTACATTTACAGGGCTTCGATTATTTTGGAAAGCCGAAAGAATTTGATTGGTTAAAAGTTGATAATGATTTGGAGATGATAATAAATATATTTTATTGGCCAAAATCTGTTTAATTAAGCTCCAAATGATGGGTAAATTAGTTGTTTCCAAATTAGGTGATGCCCTATAATTTAATTATCGGACCAAAATCAATTTAAATTCTAATTTAAAATTATCCAATCGGGTGCCAATTCTATTTTGGAAAATCTAGAAGAGTGGAAGGTTATGGCTGTTTAAAAGTATTGTTAAAGCATACCACTCTATAAGAAACATTAAATTGTTTCAATGATTGTGAAAGTTATTATTTTAGCATTCATGATGAAAGGTTTAAATATATGAAAATCAGTAAAAAATCAAATGAAAATTAGTTATAAACTTTCCTCTTAGTTTATTTAAATTTTCAAACTTAGTTTTATCAATTGAAAATTAAATAAACAAAATTTCGATTATTTCAATATATTGCTATAAATCATTAGTATCTATATTTACATTTCGCTCAATTTCAAGTTAGATTAAAAAATTCTAATTTCTGATGATAAAATCTATCAATTAAACTAGAATACTTTAGTTAAAAATATATAAATTATTTAAACTTATCATTGATTTATTTGATAAACAATTTTTGATTAATAAGTATTCAAATTACAGTATTTAATAAATATCTGCACTTGACCTAATTAATTACTATATCTTTTTTAGTTTGAACGGGAATTGGTGTTCAACAATGAGAACAAATATTAAAATATTGATTGAGCAATTATTAAATTGCAATTAATAATTATAATACAATTCTATTAATAATAAATTTAAGTTATCATGTAATAATAATAATAATATATTTTTAGACACAGTAAAAATGAATTAATATATTGATTTAATGCATAAATGGAATTTGTTGAGAAATTACAATTATGATTAACCACTAATATAAATGGAAATAAGTAACGAAAATCTTTAGAGATGCTAATAAGGCGGTTAATCATCATGAAACTAAAAAGGATCATAAATATATAAAGCATAATTCAACTAATTTAATTTATTTTACTATTGAAGCTATAAATAATTAAAAAGGGTTGTGAAAATTTTTTAGTTAAATTAAATTACTTAAATTAAGCTTTATCAAGATCATCTGGCAAGAAAAAGTTTAATTTAAATCATTCTTGATCCAGGCTTTAACTCATTAAAATCAATTTATTTGGCTTCTATCATCACTCTTTATTATCAAATATAAAGCGAAAGGTATGATAAATTGAGGTAAAGATGGATTTTCAAACAAAAAATTTAAAAAAGAGGATCAAATTCAAGGGCATGACCTAATTGGGAAAACTTCATTCTAGAATCATTAATTTAAATTGAAACAATTTATTTCCAATTCATTAATCAAATGAGGGTTAAAAATGGAAATAATATCCATTGTTAAAAAAATATTAGAACAATACCAGGTATTACATTAATATGGTAAATTCATCAATTTAAGTCTTACTGATTAAGTAAAATTACAATTATTGTTATCAAGATATATATATTGAATTTAATTTAACTCAATCATATTAAAAAATTATTTTATCAAACCGTTACTACTTTTAATACTATTATTAATTTATTGAGCTTAACAACAATATTTTTATCTTAATTTATCAAATAATTTATGGTAATAATCTCAAAAATTGATTAAAAATTAAAAATATAAAAATAAAAATAAATTTTCAAGTTTGACCAAATTATTAAATTAAATCTCAATTAAATTTTCATTTTAACAAATATGAAAATATTAGATAAATTAATACTTTAATAAGTAATTTAATCAATATAAATTAATCTCGTGACCATAATATATAAAATCAATTCTAATTTGCTTTAATTTAAAAGGTAAATATCCCGCAGTTGATAAATCCCTCAACTACTAGTTGATCAACTATTGTTAATATATTGAAAAATTTAAATTTATATTATTTGTATAGTATATATTAAATTGAATCAATATTCAATTTATATAATATTTTAAAAATTATAAAACGATACCATATTTAATAAATTATTAATATAGTAAATTGATTTTTACTATTAATTATCATATTATTTTAACTTGAATTTAGTTAAATTGGTTTATATTAATAATCATTATATCTAAAACCTAATATAAATTAAAGTCAATAAAGCTCGGTATTTGATTAAAAATTAACCCAAAAATATTAATATATTTAATTATTTTAAATTATAAGGTGCTAATTAATTATTGACTATTTATAATAATATGCGATTAAGCTTCCATTTGCATAAAATAAATTTTTGATTAGTTTCATTTTTTGTTTATAGTTACCAAAATCTACAATATCTCGGGTTTGGCAAGTGTCTCAATTAAAAGGTTCAAATTTGTAGTTATTAAAAAATATTTTTTAAATATATCAAAATTGGGAATTGTTATATTGTTATTCTTTAAAGATCTCTTATATCATAAATAATAAAAACTATTATCAATAGTAAATTTTAAAAGTTTGACATTAGTCTAAGTGTTCAGATATCAAATTAGTTCTCTCATTAATATTAGGAATCTTGATTCCGAAAATTTGTAAATTTGGTGTTGATTTTGGTAGTTAAGTCAAATCGGACAGCTCACCGTAATAACTGATTTCATTTCGGATTAAATTAATCTCTATCTCCATATTTTGGCAAGTTAAGAGAAATTTAGAGGTGAACAATCATACATTAATTTAATGCATTTTTACATATATTTAATATAAATCTAGAATTCCTAATATAAAATATTACCAATTCAATTAATGCCAATTTTTATAATCCTGTGTTTAAAATTTATTTTAACCATTAAATTTGAATCTATCAATTTAAATTCTAGGCAATTTATATTGGAATTCTATTAGATAAAGCTCAATTAATTAATTAAATTGAATTTCTTACACGATTGTCATTGATTTAAAATGAAATTAATTAAATGTTTTTGGATTCAAAATACCAAACATTTTTTATTAAAACCATGAAAACCTTATATTAGGAACATTGATTTGAATTTAGTCAATTATATTATATTGATTAATTCGCAGATAATGAATAATGATAATATTTTTATTAAAACAGAAAAGTTAATTTTGAGTTGAAATAAAATTATAATATTAATGTATTCAAATTCAATATATATTAAACAAAAATTTAATATTTAGTAATATAAAAGAAATATATTGAAATATTTGATTTTTTTTAAATCATAATATTTAATTAATTAAACAATTTCTAGGTATGTTATTCTAACAAAAAAATTATTTTTTTGAACTGTATCAAATTATCATGTAGATTGTATTTTTTTTTCAAATATTCAATTTTAATATTGAATTCTTATTGGTTTAACCTATAATATTGATATATAATATTAAAATACTATATATATAATTTATATTCTCTAATTAGAATTATAATTGATTCCCTCGATATCAGTTTTAATATATTTGATTGTATCAACATAAAAAATTTGTTAATAAATCGCAATACGTTATTAAGAATTACTCTTATCACACAAATTTTGATAATTTGGATAATTTTTCTAATATTAGAAAAGAACTAAAATTGGTTAATTGGGAACAATTAAAAGCTATAATTTCATTGTTAATGATTAAAATTTAACGATTCGATATTTATCTCTAACTTAAACTTACGATTGAATCAGCAACTTTAGAGCTTTTAGCTCACACTCAAACTCAAACTCAAACTCAACTACGTTGGCATAATATAACATTTTGTTAAAATTGTTCTTTGTCAAAAAGTATTATTGAAGCATCATTTTTACTGATAATTAAAATCTTCAGTATATATTAAAAAGGCAATAACTGTACAGAATATTCAAGTTAAGGGAGATATGTAATGATAATACCAAACTTTTGATTTGAGTAATCAAACCATTATAAAAATTTAATCGTTAAATAAATTACAAAATTGAATATCAATCTTTAAATTTGTGAATATTTCCTAATAACTATAAACATACATTATTTTTATATAATATCCAAAACTATTCAGAAATATTGATTCCTGATATTTTCAGCTGATTTAGAAAATGTCAATATATTAAGTTAACTTTGAAACTGACAAAGTTATGCAATTTTGAAGTTGCATAATATATCATTCTTGGTATAATAAAGCGAGATCTAGATTTTTCATTAATTTAATATTTTAAATTAGTGGAAAAATTAATGTATAAAAATTTGTTTGTATCAAATTATTTTGATTATATTCTTAGTCTCATATATTTATATATATTGATGGAATCTAGAAAAGTTTCTTAGTTTTATTCTTTGTGCATCTAATTATAATAATTCATTAACCAAAATTTATTTAATTATATTAATTCACAGAGTTTTATTTCAATTTTGTCATTTTTATTCAGTTTCATTAAAGTTAACTTTTATATAAAAATAAACATAAATCCTTATATATTACACTTCTTATTTTATCAATCAAACAAACACTAATCAAATTAAATTTTAATGTATTTTTTGAAAAGATTCCTTTCATACTTAATATTCTTTTAATTTATATTTTATTTGAAAAATTATTTATATTTGTTTAATAAATCATGAAAACAATTATTATTTTCAAATATAAATATTATAAAGTAATTTATTTAAACTTTTAAACAATTCAATTATATTAAAATTGGCTTTATTTATAATCATATTATATTTAATTTTTCAAAATATATTCAAATTTCATTAGCTTATAAAATTATTAATAAAATAATTAATATATAAATATTAATAGGTTAAAAATAACTTTTTAATATATTCAATAATAAAACTTTCAATTTTAAAATATTTTAGATATAGTTTTATTTTATTTAAAATAGCAAATTATATTAAAAAATCTTTTAATTATTTTAGATACTATAAATATCTAACTATATATATAAATTTATTTTTATTATTT
>JNEM01000181.1:0-10068 GCA_000697335.1 Conidiobolus incongruus B7586 | reverse complement strand
TATATATATATATATATATATATATATTTATATACTTTGGTTTAAATCTGGTCTGATAAATAAAAAGAAATAAAATATATTATAAAAAAATAAATATTGAACTAAAGATTAAACTAATTATAACCATAAAGTTTGATTAATATATTATAAAAAATACATACTCCTATGATTATTTTTTTAATTTATATATTTAATATCGTCTTATATATACTTTTATTTTAAAATAAAATAAAATATTGAGTTGAAATACATGTTTATAAAAACTAATAATTAAGTATAATTTATAAGCAAATATTAATTATTATCCTAAATTATAAAATTATAAGTTTATATAAAATTTTGAAATTTAAATGAATTAATATTAAATTATATATTATTGATATTATATATTAAAAATATCAAATATTTTTGAAATAAAATATAAATTAAATTAAGTCCAAGTTATAAATGATTTCCTATATAGAATAATTAAAATCGAACGCCATATCTTTTATATTTACTATATTATAACATATATGATTATAATTTTATTATATATTTAAATAATTAGTTTATAAAGAAGAAAAATTCATAAACTAATTTAATTAATTTATAAAATATTATTATTCAGTCTTTGATAGAAAATATTTTTTGAATGCAAAAAGCTGCCTAAAGTATAGCAATAAGAGATTAAAAATAAGAATAGGTATTGATTTTATTCTATATCAATCTTTATATCATATATTAAACATTTTTTTAATTAAAATTATACAATTTTTGCCAATATTAAATTTATGTACAAATAAATTTAAATTTATTTAATTTTAATGCTAGATGAATAATAATAGTCAATATAATCAAACTTCCTTAATTTATTAATAATTTATATTAAAATAATCAGCATATTTATTAATATTTAACTAAAAATGATAATATTTGAATGAAAGTTACTTATTAAATATTTTAAAAATATTAATCATACTTCTATTAGTAAATTTAAAATGGATTATTTAATGGTTTTTAATTTTAACAATGTGAAACATTGTTATGCTATCAGTTATTAGGTTTTAATTTGAATTGATTATTTTGATCCCATTCTATAGATTTAAGAATTATTTTGACTTTGACTTAATCATTAAATTAAAAATAATTTGAAATTAATTTTGAGAATAGTTTTCACTTGAATTTACTGTGGTTATTATTATTATTATTACTTTTAAAAATCATATCCTTCATAGAGATGAACAAAATATTGCTTATATAATGATATGAGAGACGAAATAATTGTATAAAGATCCATATTTAAGGCTTGAATGAGATCAAAAATTATGATAAAGAGAAACAGAGAGATTTAGTGAATAGAAAAAGTTGAATAAATAAGATTTATGGAGAAGAGTGATAGTTAAATTATTACATGATTTATAGTTTATAGAAATTGTTTTAATATTTTCTGGTAATACGCAATGCATACAAATATTGATATATAATTATACAATGAAAAACCTGTAAAATGCGCTATTTTGATTACATATATTTATGATATTAAAAGAAATGTGAAAGGGTATATATAATAGAAAATGAATTTAAAATCTTTGACAATTGATAACTTAGAGGTTAAAATGGAATGAATACAGCGAAATTTACAAAAATATACAACAGATAAAGAATATTGGTAGCTAAAGGTGAAATGCTACTAATATTAACATGAGTTTACTGGTGGTTTTCTGCAGATTGCAAAAGTGTTTTTTGAGCTTTATAAAACCGAATCCTATCTTCCCAAACTAAGTACTGCCAATCGCCAAACTTCCAGAAATAGTATTCAATTTCATATTTATCTATTTCTTGAATATTTGGAACCTCAATGCAAATATGGTTTAAAGCAGTCCAATTTTTGAATATGCTCAAATCAACTGTGAAGAGATCAAAATTGATTAATTTTAAATGGGATATGGTACTATTGCAAATGAGTAAGGGAATAGAATTTTTGGAACGATGTAGATCTATCATAGTGAGCTTTTTGAGCTTGTTGAAACAAGATAAAATAAGTTTCATTTCGGTCGAATATGTCCTATAGTATTCAATAGCTAAATGAGTGACGTTGGGACAGTGAGCACATATTAATTGTGAATTGGGCCAATTTCTTGTGAGGTTTTGGTATTGAATAGTTAAATATTGAATTGATTCATAAGTATAGAGTATAATGTTAGATAAATCAAGTCCAATATAGCTGTTATGGAAACCAAGCTGCTGTAAATAATGCATTTGGTAAAATAATTGGAAAGTTGTTTGATTCATCAACTGCGCTTCAACTATCAAAATTTCCAATTGAGGACTATTCGATAGAAAATTATTCAGCAGTTGGTGAAAAATATAAGGTGAAGCCAAATACTTCAACTTTTTGAGATTGGGAAGGGGTTGATTAGATGGGTGTAGGAATGGTCCAAAATTGAATAATTGCCTATTTTCATCGATCGCTCTTTGACTAATGCTAATTGAGTACTTTCTTCGCCATTCACAATGCTCAATAATCAAACATTTTAAAGTAGATGGAAATTTTAATTGATTTTCATTTGGATCAAGATTAAAATTTATAAAAATTATCAAATTCTTAAAGTTGATATCTTTCAATTGTGAAATTTGGCCAAGTAACTGGATCAAGATCGTTAAATCAATTGTAATTTCGGTTAAGCTTAGTGATTGAATATTGTAAAAATGGTGATATAATAAATGGAATTGACACATTGAACCAAGTGTAGATATAGAAACATGTGTAATGATCCCTGAATAGTGTTCAACAACTCTATCAAATCTATGGATGGAACTATTAAAATCATTGTCATCCAAAAACAATTTAAATTCATCAAATATCAAACTGTAAGAAACAAAAAAATCGATAATATTACAGGTTTATAATAATTACGAAATAATACAGAACTCTTACTTAATTGAAAGTATTCTTTTGTACTAATATATTGATCCAATTCCTTGAATTTAAATATTGTCAACCAATCTATTGCACTTAAATTTGTTTCTTGTATTAAACTCATCTTTATTAATTGAAAAAAAAAATCAAATGGTATTAAACGTAATTAGCCTGTTTGGATCATTATGGGATAATAACAGTCCCAATTATATCTTGATAAATTCTATTTATCATTCAACTTAAATATGATCATTCGAATTTGAAACAATAATATTAATAAGTAATGCTCTAATTTTTAAATTGATATTGTTTTAGACTTTAAATTCAATAATAAAATATAATAAAACTTAGTTTAATTTTTATTATTTAATATTGATAAAATGGAATTTTATATTTTCTATTTCAATGTAATCATATTGTGATATTTAATTAATGAAAAATATAATGATAATGATATTAAAGCTAAAAATTTGATATTTCATTAATCGATTTATTTTATATTATATATATCCAGATTCAAACGATCGATATTATGGTTATAAAATGACTAGATTTAATTAAGGCTTAATATTTAATATTAAAACCAAATTGATTTATATGAACTATTCTAAAAGGAATGACCATTTGAACCAGATCAAATTATCATATAGGTTTGATATTATTCTATTTGTGATCTATTATTGATAGTATATGATTATCAAGGTATGATACTGAGATCTATAATTAACTAAGTTTGTTTTTATATACTATAAATTTTCAATAATCACCTTATTATTTTAAGGTACAGAATTAAATATTTTGATAAAAATTGGAATGCTCTACTCAAAACCTCTCATAGGTTAAAATGAAATAAAAATTTATAATTATCTATTTCCAAGTTTATAAAAAATAAAATTTAAATTTTAAATAATTGTATAGAATGAGAGTAAATCACATGAGCCCATCTATTAAATCGTTCCAAGTGGTGATCTATATCACATTGGTTCATTTCATTGAAATTCGTTATATGAATAGAAATACGTATTAAAGCGGTCCATTTATCGAATATTGCTAAATTCACCGAAAAAAGATCAAAATCTGTTAATTTTAAATGGGTGATAGAGTGGTTTTCTGATGGAAGTTTGATAGGATATTTAGATCGATAGCGATTTATCAAATTAAGGACCTCAAGCTTTTGTAAACTTTGTATAATCCTAATTAATTGGACAGAATAATCAGTAAAATATTGAATAATTAATTGAGTGACATTGGGGCAGTGAGAGCATAATAATTCAGAGTAAGGCCAATTTCCAGTGAGGTTATTATACTTTATAGTTAAACATTCAATGGACTCATAGGTACTCAATTGAATGTTCGATAGACTGAGACCATGATAGTTATTATATAGTTCAAGTTGCTTCAATTGTCTCATTTGCTTTAATAAATTGAAGGACGTTAGATTCATAAATTGTGCTTCAACTTGCAGGTATTTCAACTGGGGATTATTAGATAAAAAATTATTCAACGGATGATGCATGAAAGTAGGTGAAGCCAAATATACAAAAGATTTGAGATTTGGAAGATGTTGATTTGAGGCATGTAGAAAAGGTCCATAATCGAATAAATCTCTATGTTCGCTAATTGTCCTGAAGATATCCCCAGCAACGTATATACTCTGCCATTTGCAACGGTCAATAACAAAATTTTTCAAGGTGGAAGGAAGGAGTAGCATATTCTCATGTCTAGTAAGGTTAAAATTAATATAAATCATTATTTTCTTAAATTCAATATTTTGTAGTTGGGAAAGTTGGCCTATTGTTCGGATTAACACAGTTAGGTCAATTTCAAATTGATTTAAACATAAAACGCTTATATTATGAAAGTGATTGAATAATAAATGATACTGACACATTGGATCAAGTGAAGAGACATAAACATCAGTAACAAATTGTGAATAAGGCTCAACTAATGTCTCAAACCTCTCTATAAACTCATCCAAAAGACCATTATCCAAAAGATTTTTTAATTTATCGAATATTATACTGGACCGTATATAGAATTTTGATAATATTATAGGTCTAAAATAATTACGGAATAATTTACAAGCCATGCTCATTTGAAAGTATTCCTTCCTACCAATGTATTGGTTTAATTCTTTGAATTTCAACACTATAAGCCAATCTCGCTCATCAAAATTTGTAATCTGGGTTGAATTCATTTTTTATTGAATTTTGAAATGGTCTTACATCACATTCAAGGATTTGAATTTAAATCAAGTTCATTTGATTTTTATGGGATGAAAGAACAGCCCTGGATTTGTTTTTAATAACTCAAAATTATTATTTTGAATGAAAGTTTAAGTAATATTTATTTTAAAGTATTATGAACCTAATCATATTTTATTAAATAATAGCTTAGTAATTAAAAATATAATCACATAATTAACAGATAAATGTAATTAAATACCATAACAACTCATTAATAATTATTAAACTTTATAGCATTGTATAGATTTCTCAAATATTAAAAATTTCCAATTTGTAAATTGATTGAAGTAAATTTGAATATCCTTTTGGATAACTAAGTAATTATTCAATGTTTTTAAATTTATAGGTCGTTTTAGCTCATTAATATCAAGATCTTCAATAGCTTGTTCCAAGTTGTAATCTATTACTGATTCCATTTGAGTTTGATTATTTCCATACTTATCGGATAACACTATAGATATTCGTTTTAGAGAATTCCAACCTTTAAATAAGTTAAAATCCAGGTTAAAAATATTAGTATCAACTAATTCAAGATGACTAATAGAACTATCTGTGATACTAAAATCAATAAAATTATAATCATCTCCGCAATTTTTAAGGATAAGATGTTTAAATTGTGTAAATGGCAGAACTTTTTCCAATCCATAAGACTCAATACGATTATATTCGAGTACTAAAATTTCGGCATTGGGACATAGTGAACACATTTTGGTAATACTTGGCTCAACTCCAAAGAGGCTGTAACCTCTGAACCCTAGCTGCTGGATTGAGGGATAACTATTTAATTCAATGCTTTGAAGATTCAAAAAACCATACTCAAAGGTGAAATATATAGTTTTCAATTCGTGTAATTGAGTCAATGAAGTAAAATTCACGTGATGTATAGTATCTCCTTCAAGTTCCAAATGGGTTAATTTAGGGTTATTCAATAAAAAATTATTCAATAATTCGGCAAAGTAATGGCAATAGTCATGGTATATTAATGTTTTGAGATTAGGGTAATACTGGTTAGAAGCGAATAGAAAAGGACCAGGATTGGTATATGTATCACCTTCAATAATATTCCTGTGATCCACTTCACATTGAATCCATTCACAGCAATTTAAACACAACCGTTTCAAAGTGGTGGGAAGTTTAAGGTAATTGTCATCTTCGGAGAGATTATTAGGAACGAGAATTCCAATGTTGGATAACTCCAATTCTGATAATAGTTCCAGTCGACTTAATATAGTGTTTAAACCATTTAAAACCATACAAATAGCTTGACCACTGAGAATCAACGATCGAATCTGAAGGAAATGACTGAAGAATTGAGGGTACATATGAAGAGGCAACTGTAACTGAACAACGACTCTTGACACATTTAGACTATTTTGTTTGATATATTGGTGAAATTCTTCAGTATATTCAGCGTCAAATTCTGATATTTTAATAAATCGATTGCTAATTGTCCTATGTGTAATATACAAACTGGAAAGCATTCTTGGCTTGAATTTTTGTCTTAAAGTTTTACAAGTAGCACTTAATTCAACCAATTGTTCGTGATTTATATATTTATAAACATCTTCATTCTTAAATATTGTCAGCCAATTCACTTGTTCGATATTATTTGAAATTGTTGAATTCATATTTTTATTACTTGATCATATTTCCATTCAAAGTCAAAAGTTAGTTATACCCCTTAATGTTTTATCTAATATATGGGATATTAGTTAGGAAGTTAATTCAACCTTAAATCTCAAAATAATGATTTGATAGAAATAAAAAACTTATAAAATATACATATTTCTCCGAAAATTATTTTTGCATAATATTTAATATAGGTATACTCAAATAAGTTGAAATAGCATATTGTATTTCTTAAATATTCAAATCTATTAATAATTGTAATAAATAGAAGAGTAAATAGTACTAATATGCAATCATTGCAGTATATATATTACAATATTATATCATTAATCCACGATTGAAACTTAGGTGTAAATGAGAGTTGTTTCTCGTTGACTACAAACTGAATGATTCTTATATGTTCAAATGATAGTTTTTCAATATTGTGATTTTGATAATTAAACTCATTTTAAATACATTTCAAGTATTTTAAGTACTTGAATTAACTATCCTAGATTTTATTATATGAAAATTAAATAAGTTTTATTTGTACTAAAAATGGATCATTTCATTAATGGTCAGACTTAAATTGATTTTGATATTATGACATACATTTAGTTGTGTTGGATTTTTTATTTTGAAATGAATTTTTTGTGTTTATCATAATATATTATTAATATCTTAAATGCTTATTTTTAATTATATAAATTAGATATAAACTCATACTCATTATACATGGTTTTATTATTATCAAACTCATTTTATATGAGAATAATGATAAAAGATAATGCAAAAAGGCTATAACCATAAGAAAAATTTTTTAAATTGAATATTTGATAAACTAAAATAAATAATCAAATCATATTATGATATAAATTATGAGGATTATAAAAATAATACAACAAATTATATATGCTAGTCATCTACCTTTTTATAAATTTTGTTTCTAAATCAATTTATAACAACTGATATATTCCATCACTGAAATTTATAACAATATTTTTAAATTTCAATTTAAAATTTGAAAGATTTTAATTTCCATTCAATTGATATTATTAATATAAAAGTTTGGAATTAATTTTAGCACTAATATAAATTTATTAATTATTTCCAATTTTTTAAATTCAACTATTTTAGTTTTTGGTGAATTTTGCATAATTGGGTAATTTTATAAATAATCATAAACTTCTATGTTGTAAATTAATGAAAAAGATTCTGAACATGGTTTAAACTAGACCAATGCTTATCTATCATATCTATTGTAATATGACTTAAATTTGTCCAATTTGTCAGGAATTTCAAATTCACTCTCAAAGGATTAAAGCCAATTAGTTCAAGATCAGAAATTGATGGATTAGCTAATTTATGCCTGAAGAAAGATCCAGAATGGTGATTATGTTCGAGAGTGAGATGATGAATGTGAAGCAAGTGTTTAAATATGGTCCTAATATGATGAGTGCGATTCTGAAGGAACACAAGCTTTAATTCTTTCACCCTAGGGCATTGGAGACAAAGATATTCCATATTTTACCAGCTTTTAATACTACCAACATTTCTCAATTTTAACTCATTTACTAATTTCAATTGAGGTAGTTTCATTTCATAGAGATTCAGGCCATTTATATGCAAATCAGCAATATCGCATGTTTTCAATTTGTTCAAATGGGTAAGGAATTGAATAGTATCTATATTGACTATATGATTTGGAAGATCTAAAGATTCCAATTGAGGATTGTTATTTAAAAAACTTTTTATTAAAGTTGTGTTTCTGAATTCTCTAAAGAATACCGTTTTTGATAAGTATCAATATGTAGTTTGAGAGGCTTGTAGATATGAACAAGGATTTAATTCGTCTGCATTGATACTAAAATAGGAATAATTGCTGATTTCGCTAAGTAAACCCCAGTTGCAATCGCCTAGATTTAAACTATCAATTTGGTAGGTAGTTGAAAATATTGACTATCATCTTGTCATTAACTTTTAAAACTACAGTTTTAATTAATTCTAAACTTTAGACTGAATGAAGTTGATTGATAAACAAATTAAATATGGACAATTGAATATCCATCATATTCAATGATAATTTACTTATATTAATACAAGTTTTAAATAATGAACTATAATTTTTACTCTGTAAAGATATCAAGTCAATTGATGAGATATATTTTCTAATTGGTTTTATTTGACTAAGAAATTTAGTAATTAGCTGATCTTGAATAGAATCTGGGTAATTGAATATTTAAGATCTCAAAAAATAATTTGGTACAGATAATTTGGAAAATATTAATGGCTTTAACTAATTACGTAACACTTTGTCAACTAATCTTAATTTAACCAGTTAATAATGATAGAAAGATATATAAAGCCTATCAATTGTAAATACCAATACCTAGTCAATACCTTCATCCTTGAAACTTTGTAAAATAATAATTTTTTTAAAATAAGTTTTTAAATTTTTCGATTGGTGGTAATATATCAAAAGGACGGAATTTCTATATTGATATGGATCAATATATTAAAAATAATTATGAATAGATAATTAAATTTTGATAATTTTATAATTAACATATTAATTGCAAGATAATTTACAAGCTACGATTGATAAATAATATAATTTATATGCATTTAAAGTTAATTACGAGACTAATGAATTTTTCTTGAGGAATCAAGAGTATATAATTGGATATTTAATTATTAGGTAAATTAATAATAAATCAAAAGATTAGGTATGAGATTTGTTTTTTAAAAGAGTTGCTATTATATAATAATATCTATTCTATATAACCTAAGATATTTTTACATATATACAATTTTCTTTTAATTTTCAAGCTAAATTGATCAATATAATATGAAATTATTTTATTACTTTCTAATTTAAATAATGGGAATATTTTGTAAATAAAAAAATAAAAATTTTAATATATAAAATATAAAAATTAACAAATAATATAAAATTGATTTTTTTTATTTTTAATAATCTTTTTACTATAATTTTAACAATGTTCCTATTCTTATATAGTTTGTTTAATAATTTCATAAATTAATTAAATTTTTTTGTAAAAATTTTCTTTATAATAAGTTAATTTTTTAATTGCTTAAAATATTGATAATTATATAGTTTATAGTCTAAAGAATATATTAGATATAATAGTTTTCTTTAATTATTTTTAATTTGTAATTTTTTTTATTATTTTAATTTTATAAATTTTATTATTATTATTATATATAATAATTAGTTTTCTTTAATTATATTAATAACATCAATTAAAATAATTATATTTAAAAAATATATATAGTTTACTATTAATTAAT